>PVHP010008535.1:0-52922 GCA_004024765.1 Zapus hudsonius | reverse complement strand
ATCTGACTTTACATGGGTACTGGAAAATTGAACCATGGCCGTCAGGCTTTGTAAGCAAGCCCCTTAATGGTTGAGTCATCTCTCCAGTCCTTGTTCTGATTTTTTTCGATTTTTTTGAGGTAGAGTCTTGCTCTAGCTCAGGCTGACCTGGAATTCACTCTGTAGTCGCAGAGTGGCCTCAAACTCACAGCCAGCAATCCTCTTCCCTCTGCCTCCCGAGTGCTGGGATTAAAGGCGTGCTCCATGCCCAGCTATATTTATTTTTGTTGTTATTTGCAAGCAGAGAGAAATAGAAGAGATACAAAGAGAATGGGTGTGCCAGGGCCTCCAGCCTCTGCAAATGAACTCCAGATGCATGTGCCACTTTGTGCACCTGGACCTATGTGGGTACTGGGGAATCAAACTCCAGTTGTTAGGCTCTGCAGGCAAGCACCTTAATTTCTGAGCCATCTCTTCAGCCCAGTTCTGATTTTTTAAAAGATATATATATATTTATTTATATATGTAGAGAGAATGAGCACGCCAGGGTGTCTAGCCACTGCTAATGAACTCCAGATACATGTGCCACTTTGTGCCTATAGCTTTAAGTAGGTACTGGAAATCAAATTCAGGTTGTTAGGCATTGCAGGCAAGTGTCTTAACTACTGAGCCATCTCTCCAGCCCCTGATTTTTTTTTTTAAAGAAGGTAGAACTTTTTTTTTTTTATAAATATATTTTTTAAATATTTTATTTATTCACTTTCAAGCAGAGAGATAGAGACAGAGAGAAAGAGAGAGAGAGAAAGAGAGAGAGAGAGAGAGAGAGAGAGCATGCGCACCAGGGCCACTACCTTGTGGGTCTGGCATATGTGGGTCCTGGGGAATTGAACCCTGGGCCTTAGGCACTGGAGACAAGTGCCTGAACCGCTGAGCCATCTCTCCAGCCCAAGAAGGTAGAACTTTTTGATTGTTAAATTCTACAGTTCATATATATATATATATATATATATATATATATATATATATATATATATATATATAACATATATATTTATTTATTTAGAGACAGAGTGAAAGAGGCAGACAGAGAAAATAAGTATGGGTGAACCAGGGCCTCCTGCCACTGCAAATGAACTCCAGACACATGCATCTAACTTACACGTGGGCACTTGGAAATTGAACCCAGGCCGTCAGGCTTTGCAAACAAGCAGCTTTAACCACTTAGTCAATCTCTCCAGCCTCCTTGAACTCGTTGGACTAGTTTGTCAAATAAAATGCAATTTGGCTTTTTATGTGATTAAGGTTGAATCTATTAACTAAATCTATTTATTAGAACTTAAACGTCAGATTTCCTAGTGAAAGAAGAATTTAGATGTACTTACTCTCACTTCCATTCCCTTTTTGTCCGCAAAAAAGTCAGAGATGATAGCGTCATGTTATGAGCTGGGAAGATGTTTTCAGAATGTCCTTGAAGCAGAACACTGATGGTGTCTCTTTCCAGGCAGAGAACAGAAATACGAAGACGGAATTGCTCTGCTGAGGAACGCTCTGGCTAATCAGAGTGACTGTGTCCTGCATCGGATCCTAGGCGATTTCCTGGTGGCTGTCAATGAGTACCAGGAAGCAATGGACCAGTATAGTATAGCACTAAGGTAGGATCGGCCTCCCGTGGGAAATACATACTGACAGAATAATAATAATAGAATAATGACAGAAGATAAGTTGTGACACCATGACTTCTAAAATTTTTTCTTAAATTTCTAAATCAGATATCTAGAATGTTACAGAGTTGGGCATGGTGGTGCATGCCTTTAATCCAGCACTTTCAAGGCAAAGGATTGCTGTGAGTTTGAGGCCACCCTGAGACTACATAGTGAATTCCAGGTCAGCCTGGGCTAGAGGGAGACCCTAACTTGGAAAAAAAGGGGGAAAAGAAAGTTACAAAACTGTCTGTCACTTATAACCAGCCCACATTAGTATAACATCCAAGTTTATTCCTGTCCTTGCCCACACATCCACATTTTGATAGGGTTTTACCTTGTATATATTTCATATTCTGCTTTTTTGAATTAAAAAATGTGAATGCTTTTCTGTATTATCTACTGTAGTTCTCAAGTTCAAGTGTTACCTTCACCTTTGTCAGCTTGGTTCAGGTTACTAACAAGCTTCCTTCTGTACCTACCTTATAGGTGTTAAAAACTGAATGATGATTTCAGGGTATTTGATGTAAAGGCCTTAGCACTGTATTTACTGTACACAGTAAATAAATAGTGGTGTTTGTACTTAATACAGAAGGGGTGTTTTGAGGGTTATGAAGAGGGGCTGTCTCTCACAGCCATTCACTTGTCCAGGTAGTTGGAGGTCACTGAAGAACAGTTCTGCCGATTGCCCTGTGCTCAGTGCATTCACAGTCTGCTGTGGAGGCTGAGTGGGGCCCTAGTAGGTGGGAGTCCCAGCTGCAGGTGATAACTGCATGGGAGGTTTAGGGAAGAAATGGTACAAAATAACCATTTTTGTTTGTTTTTTGTTTTGTTTATTTTTATTTATTTAAAACATTTTATTTATTATTTATTTGAAAGAGACAGAGAGAGACAGAGAGAGAAACAGAGAATAGAACACCAGGGCTTCCAGCCACTGCAAATGAATTCCAGATGCATGCACCCTCTTGTGCATCTGGCTTTATATGGGCACTGAGGAATCGAACTTGTGTCCCTCTACATTGCAGGCAAATGCCTTAACCACTGAGCCATCTCTTCAGCCCTTTATTTTTATTTATAAGAGAGAATGAATGAATGGGTGCATAAGGCCTCCTGCCACTGCACACCAACTCTAGACACACACGCCACTTTGTGCATCTGGCTTTATGTGGGTACTAGGGAATTGAACCTGGACCATTGGGCTTTGTAGGCAAGTGCCTTAACTGCTGAGCCACCTCTCCAGTCCGTTTGTTTGTTTTTGAGGTAGGGTCTTGCTCTAGCCCAGACTGACTTGGAGCTCACTCTAGTCATAGGTTGGCCTCAAACTCATAATGAGCCTTCTACCTCTGCCTTCTGATTGCTGGGATTAATGACATATGTCACTACCCCTGGAAAATAACTTGTGTTTACATAGGTACAGGATTCCAGCATAGCTCTTAACTGCTTTGTGTAAGCACAGAAACAAATGAGAAAATAAAATAACAGGCTTTTATCAGAGATAGGCTTTCCTAGGGATAGGTCTTGGTTGATGGTGAGGAAGATGGCTTGGGGGCTGGGGCTGCAGTTTGCCTAGCATGCTCAGGGCCTTCGGTATTCTGGTTTCCACACTGGTCAAAACAAAAGGAGGTTTGCTTACTTAGGAGTCAGATAAGCAACTGTTTTCGAGGCTCTGGACTTTGGGATTGTCACATAAGGTGACATAGTGCTGCTCAGTGCAGCAGCCGAGGTAGTGGGGGGGGAACATGGTGGGTTCAGTCACAGCATGGAGATAGGAACATGAAACAGCTTTACTCACAGAACAGGATCTCGATCTCTCTCTCTCTCTCTCTCTCTCTCTCTCTCTCTCTCTCTCTTTCTCTCTCTCTCTCTCTTTCTCTCTCTCTCTCTCTTTCTCTCTCTCTCTTAATGTGACCTAAGCTGGCCTTACACTGCTGATCCCCTGTCTCCATTTGCTACGATGTCTGACTACATCTATACTTTTAAGAAATTAAATTTGAATCTATTGGTGTTTGTTTGCCACATTTTTATTTGTGCTATCTGATAGCCTCCTCTAGCATACTGCTAGGGGAATAATAGGTGTGGGTTTATGGAGAAAAACTCAAAATGAAAATTTAAAAATTAGGAAGAGGCCCCTTTTTTGCCTCTGGCAGACCCCTGACCCAGGCCTGGTAGCAAGTTCAGGAGGCCAGGCTCTGGGTCAGGTGGTCGCTCTGACCACACGTCACGGCCGGGCAGCTGGGTGATGAACCGGGCAGCAAGAAGGAAGGCAGATTGAGGCCTTTCCTTTCTTTTGTTGTCCCTTAGTTTGGACCCCAATGACCAGAAGTCTCTAGAAGGGATGCAGAAGATGGAGAAGGAGGAGAGTCCCACGGATGCTGCTCAGGAGGAGGATGTGGACGACATGGAAGGGAGTGGGGAAGAAGGGGACCTGGAGGGCAGCGACAGCGAGGCCGCCCCGTGGGCCGACCAGGAGCAGTGGTTCGGCATGCAGTGAGGGCCTCCGCCTGCTCTGCACTTCCTGCACTGACGGCTGCTCTCAGGACAGTGACTTCCTGGGTGCTCACAGCAGGTCTTGCGTCAAGCTCTGGTCGGACTTCACTTTCCCCGCTTGTGTCTGCCCTCCCTGCTCCATGAGGAAGGCCCAGGGCACGCTGGGAGCTTGCAGACTCCCCGGCTCTCATGCAGCTTATTTCTGATGGCTAAATCCAAAAGTATAGCGGAGTTTCTTTCCCACACATGTGGGTTTGGAGGAGTGAGCTGCCCTCCCAGAGCAAGGAAATAGCACAGTGGCCGTGGCCCTGGCTGAGTTTCAAGCTCCCAGAAGTCACCGTCCTGGCATCGCACTTCCCAGCAGTGTGCTTCTGAGGCAGAGCCACTTCCTGGCTGCCCTGCCGCTTTCCAATTGGCTGAGCTGTCCCTGGGGTCAGCCTGAGACCAGCACATGGCTGAGGAGCAGCGGGCAGCTAGCTAATAAGACTGCACAGCATGGTATTGGGGTGGTCAGTATGGAAGCCCTCTCATGGATTTTCTTGGTCTCTTCATCAGAAGGCATTAATGAAGCCCCAAAATGATGCACTCTGAGCACACTCCCTGCCTCCCCTAGTTGGGAGCTGGCAGGTTAGACATCCTTGGATAATGAGCAGCTTCATCGTTTGGGTTTCAGTTAGTAGCTTGCCAGATTCCATGTGGGATCCACTAGGCTCTTCACTGAGGCCCCGAGGTCAGGGTCTGGTTTCAGCATCGGCCATGGGGACAGCCTGGAGTGCCACCCTGAGCTCAGGTACTGTAAACCAGCCACCCACCCTCTCATCTGTATCTCTGCAGATGCGCTGCCTTTCAAGATACAATCAAAGGTGCTATACAATGTGAGTTTGGGGCTGGGAGACGGCTCAGTGGGCCAAGTGCTGGCTGCATCATGATGAGGACGTGAGCTTGATCCCTAACACCTGTACAACAGCCAGGGCAGGTGGTGCATGGCTGTGATCTCAGTGTGGGGAGGTGGAGACAGGAAGACCCCTAAGGCTTGCTGCCTAGTCAAGCTCTGGGTTCAGGAAGGTCCCTGACATCAACCTCGCCTCCATGTGCACATTGATCTGCACACCAGTGTGCTCACATGTATGCACAAGAAATTGTGGATTTGATCAAGATGGAGACAGTAGTTTAGGAGTGCAGAAGATCGGATCAGTGCACTTTCACGTGAGCAGGTACGGTGGTGCAGGCCTGCATCGCATCTTCGGAGGCACACGGGAGGAGTGGGAAGTCCAGGACTGCTGGGCTGCGGAGCAAGGTCAAGATCCTTTCTCAAAAGGTAATAAAGTGGTCCAAGTTGCTGCAGAAGCGTCTGCGTGTGTGCGGTTCGGAGCCCATGCTGCATCACTTGTCCTGAGCCGTTGGAGCCTGGCAGGCAGCTTGGGTGGGGGTCACAGTGAGAGGGGCCGAGCACTGCCTGCTGGCCTGGTGCTTTCCCTGGCGCCCCTTGAAGTCGGAGGAGCCCCTCTGCAGCCCACCTACCACTTCCTCCTTGACCCTACACTGCAGTGCCCCTCCATCCCAGTGCAACCCACTGGGTCCCTCAAGAACCTTTCTACCATGGCTTCAGCCTGTGGCTGAGGGAGGAAGAGCACAACAGCCACGTGGTTAGCGCACTGTTGGGTGAAGCAGGACAGAGGCTCCCTTGCACCACGGGGGCCTGGTGGCACCTGAATTTTATGCTGCTGATGGGACTTTGAGATAAGCCCTGTCACCCCCACTTCTCAGGCTTCCAGATGGGTCTACAAGTCTAGCTGCTTCTGACTGCTTAGCTGTGCAGCCTCAGTTTCCCCAGCTACCTCCCAACTGGAGATTCAATTAGCTCTGAGGCTTTGGGTGTGGTGCTGTGAATATGGGGGGTTGGCAGCCCTGCCCCTGATGGTGGGCCTCCATTTCTGAGGCCCAGGGGCCTGGCATGTGGGGAGCCATGTGGCTACTTCCTGTTCTTTCCTGGAGACCATCTAACCCACCTCCCCTTGAACGTTGGCTCTGCGCAGATGGCTGGGTCTGTGGCTCAGGAGGGCCCATCTTTATTCACTCCACACCCCCCACTTCCTGTTCCTGGCTGAAGCAATGAGACACCAGGAGGGAGGACTTGGGGGTCCCAGGAGCTGCAGGCCAGACCTCAGGGGCTCCAGGCTCCACCCTGCAGCCCCCTGTGGGTGGGAGGAACTGACCTGAACAGGCCTTACCTGTGGCTTCCTGGCCTGCTCCGGGCTCACCTGGGCAGGGCAGGGCAGGGCGTGGAATCACCTCTGTCTCAAGGGCCTCACCAGCTGCTGACAGTCAGCGAGGCCAGATTGGACACGTACCTCACTGCGGTTCTTGCCACGAACCCCTGGCATCAGCAAACTGCTGAGGTAAGCACCTTACTCAGGTTTTCCACTTCGGCCCCAGGGGGGCAGGTGGGGCCTCAGCGCCCACTCCCCTGGCCTGAAGGCCGTCATCAAGCAGGCCTGGGCCTTCCAGGGATTGATTGATCCAGGAGGTGGCAGCATTGGTAGAGCAAAGCATGCCATTTCACAAACAGCATAGGAATAAAGACAGGTCAGCCTCCTCAGCAGTTGTTGAAAGAGAATGTTAATTGGAAAATGAAGGGCAGAGCACTTAATCCCAGTACTCAGAAGGCCAAGGTAGGATCGCATCTGGCTTTATGTAGGTACTGAGGGCTCAAACCCAGGTAGTTAGGTTTTGCAGGCAAATGCCTTAACCACTGAACCATCTCCAGCCCATTCCATTTTTTGTATTTCAAGATAGGGCCTCACTGTAGCCCAGGCTAACCTGGAATTCACTCTGTAGTCTCAGGCTGGCCTCGAACTCACGGCGATCCTCCTACCTCTGCCTCCCCAGTGCTGGGACTAAAGGCATGCGCCACCAGGCCCGGCGAGGATCACATTCTTATGTGCCCAGCGTGCACTGCAGGATCACCATGAATGCTGACAGTTCTCAAGCGACAGGCCAGGTGGTGCGTGTTTCCCACGTCTTCACTGATACAACCAGTTTGACCAGGGAATTGCCAGAATCTGATAGTGGGGCCACCTCACATGCCATGGTTTGCCTTAGGGGCTGTTTCTTGGGTGCTCTGGGCCAGGCGACCTGCCAGCCCCTGAGTGGCACACATCTCCACTGAGGCAGCACAGAACCATGGAGCCGGTGTACAAGATGATGTCCCCCAGGGACCCTTTGTCGCTGTGGCCCTTGGTCCTCAGCCACGCCTTGCTCTCAGGCTGCCAGAGAGCCTGGCCAGGGCAGTTAACCGGATATTGATTCCACTGGCCACTTCCATCTTCGTCTGTCAGAGAACAGCCCTCTGGCCACCTCATAGCATTTCCTTCTTTGGGCAAATTCTCAGCAGGAGATTGCAGAGGAGACACACAGTGATCTTAGAACTCTCCGTGGGCCAGCTGGCTGGCTCCCCGGAGCTGTCTCTGGACTTCAGGTTAGGGGCTAACCAGTAGCTCCCAGTCTTTGAAATGTCTACCCACTCCTCACTGGAGTTGGGAGCTGGTGGTGGCTCTGCCGAAGCCCCCCATCCATGCCCCCCTCCACTGTCTCAGGTTTGGAGGGATCATGGCACTTCCTGCCTGGCTCTGATTTGGGGACTTGCTCCTTGGCTGAAGTCAGCCCGAACTGCCTGGAGTCTGAGGAGCGACTGCTTGATGTGCTTCTGTGTGTGTGTGTGTGTGAGAGATACAGAGGGGGGATATGGTCCTTCAGTGTCCCTCATCCCACAGAATCTTCTTCCTACCACAAAAGGGAGGTCACAGGCTCTAGCCTGACTCTGGCCACTACCCTAGCCTCCCTGTGCCTGTGTTCCTTTAGGACCTTTCTCTTGGCCCCTCTGCCTGCCCCTGGATGTGGAACCCTGGGCTAGGGCATGGAGGTGGCTGGCCCTTCTGTGGCCTCGGTGTCCCCGTCGGGAGGATAACCCTCGAGTATGGGTTGGCAGATCAGCCCACAGACATCACCACAGCAGGGATTTGGCCTGAGACCCCTGCTGTCCAGACAGTCTTGTTTTCTCCAGTCCAGTGGGTGTGCCCACAGCCTGCCATTACGGGGAGGCTGACTTGGCCTCTTCCAAGCTCAAGGCCACAGAGACCTCTGGAGACCCAGGAGAGCCCTTCCTGTCAGTGTTGATTCTTTAAATGAAAAATGTAGCCAGGCGACATGGCTGTCATCCCAGCACTTGGGTGGCGTTGGGGGGAAGATGAGGAGTTGAAGGTCATCCTTGGTTACCTAACAATTCAAGGCCTATTTGGACTCTGAAGAATGTCTTGAATAAAGAAGGGCACACCTTTAATCCCAGCACTCCGGAGGCCGTGAGTTCAAGGCCACCCTGAGACTACATAGTGAATTCCAGGTCAGCCTGGGCTAGAGTGAGACCTTACGGGGGGGGGGGGGGGAGAAGGGCTGGAGAGGGAGCACCGTGGTTAAAAGCTCTTGCTTGCAAAGTCTGCCAGCCCAGGTTCAATTCCCCAGCACCCACGTAAAGCCAGATGCACAAAGTGGCTCGGGCATCTGGAGTTCGTTTGCAGTGCAGGAGTGGCCCAGCCATACTCTCTGTCTTTTTCTCTCCCAGGTAAATAAAAACATTTAATTATCAGGTAACAGGGCTGGAGTGTATCAGGTGGAGCACATGTTTAGCACGCTCGAGACCTGGGTTCCATCTCCAGCATTGGGAACACAGCCAACTATGGCATGAGTGGATGTAGTTCACTTCCTCCCTTGCTGCAACCCGGCCAAAGGGAAGATGACAGCATGAGCAGAGGGTGGACATCACCTCTTGGCCAAAATCAGGCGGACAACAGCAGCAGGAAGGTGCGCCAAACCCTGACAAGGGGAAGCTGACTAGAACCCCCCCTAAGCCCTCCCCCAACAATGCCCCCCAACAAGGCTGCCCCCAGCATTCGTGCAGAGCTGCAGGAAGCCCCTCGTGCCTTGCCTTCTCCCTCCTCCGCCCCTGTCAAGGTCGCCACTATCCGGACTCCATTCTTGGACCCTGGAAGTCCTGTGAACTTTGGGTAATGACCTCATTTTCCTCACTTGTGAAATACCCTGGACTCATCCTAGAACTCACCCCTCCCATTCCCTCTCTGCTTGCAAATATTTTTTAAAAAAGGTTGTGATTAAAAATAGGAAATACAAATGTCAAACTGTACATATTAGTTACAAATCTGTCATTCTGAGACATTTCCAAGTTTGCGCATTTTCTCCCTGGTACTGATTTTGATGGAGAAGCGGCCAGTTCTAAGCAGGCTGAGTCTTGGTCTCTCCTTTAGTCCTGTGGAGTGTCTCCGGGCTGCTGGCTGCTGTCACCCTCGTGAAGTGAATGTCACTCCTCTCTCCAGCACCAGGTGCATTGGGAGTTTAGAATATGTTAAGATTCTTGCATTTGTGGTTTATTTTACCAGTTCTAGAACATTCTCAACCTTCACCTCTTCAAATAAGTCTTGGAGCCGGGCGTGGTGGCGCACGCCTTTAATCCCAGCACTCGGGAGGCAGAGGTAGGAGGATCGCCGTGAGTTTGAGGCCAGCCTGAGACTAGAGTGAATTCCAGGTCAGCCTGGACTAGAGCGAGACCCTACCTCGAAACCCCCCCCCCCCAAAAAAAAAAGTCTTGGACCCTGTTCTGAAGTAACAAGGCCATATTTGATGTCACCTCTCAGTTCACCTCCCAGGCACCTGACCCTCTCTCCTGTATGCTCCAGCGTGTCCTGGTTGGTTCTTCCCTCACTTGGCAGTCACATGTGACATCACTTCTGCCCGTCCAGCATGTGGTTTTGGTGACAGGCCTTTCCTCGCACACTCCATGTTTTTGACACTCTTGAGGTTTAAGAACACTGGCCAGGGGGGTTCTTTTGGGCCTTGTCCATGTTTTTCTTGATAATTAGTCCTTGGTGACGTGTTCTGGGAGGACCTCAGGATGACACCACCTGGCCCAGGCTGAGGTAGTGTCTGTCTGCCTATCTGTCCTCTCCATCACCTCGGCAAGGGGCTCGGCCATCGGGCAGGAATGGGGGGGTTCTGTATGAGGCTGCAGGTCTCTCTAGATGGGTATTCTATACTCGGAGCTGCACCCCAGCCTCAGTTTTGGCTCCTTGCCCTCCCCCAACTCTTGTTCTCCCCAGCCATCACTACCAGCTGTTTTTGTATTCATTTATTTTTTTGGTTTTTCGAGGTAGGGTCTCGCTCTAGCCCAGGCTGACCTGGAATTCACCCTGTAATCTCAGGCTGGCCTCGAACTCACGGTGATCCTCCTACCTCTGCCTCCCGAGTGCTGGGATTAAAGGTGTGAGCCACCACGCCCGGCTTGTATTCATTTATTTTTCTATTTTTGGCTTTGTTGTTTTTCGAGATAGGGTCTCACTCTATCCCAGGCTGATCTGGAATTCACTGTAGCATCAGGGTGGCCTTGAACTCAGCGATCCTCCCACCTCTGCCTCCCTGGCTTTTTGATGCAGGGTCTCATTCTGTTGCCCAAGCTGGCCCTCTGCTGCGTGAGTGCTAGGGCCAGGCAGCAGATCCCACCTGGACCACCCCCATCCCCTGTTGAATCATGCTGGTCTGTTTTGATGAATATGAATGTTCTAGAGCTTACCTACTGTGTGCAAGAACCATGGGCAGGATTACATTTGTTTCTCTGAGCCCATGGAGGAACAAGGTAGTGGTTGATCACATGGTATGGTTTTTTAAGAAAACTAGATTGTACTCTGGAGGCTGAAGGACTACTGCAAATTTGTGCCGAGCCTGGGCTTCATTGTGAGATGCAGGACAGCCTGAGCCTCTGCCTCGAAGGTTAAAAAAAAAGAAAAAACCGGCCATGGTGGCACACACTTTTAATCCCAGCATCCGGGAGGCAGAGGTAGAATTGCTGTGAGTTCGAGGCCAGCCTGGGCTAGAGAGCGATCTTACCTCGAGCCCACCCCCCCAAAAAAAAAACAAAAAACCCCAAAATTGCTTGGATGTGATGTGGCATGTCTATAATCCTAACACTTGGATTAGGAGGAGTTCAAGGCCAGCCTGGCTACATACAACACTGCCTCAGAAGCCCTCCCCCACAAAAGATGGCCCAGTTGCCTCCGGGAATTGGGAGGCTGATCTCTCACCAGTTTCCCTTCCCTTAATCTGTGTACAAAATTACAAGTCTCAGACTTTTTGTCTCAGATGTGGAGGTAAATAGTGTTTGGCTAAATGCATCACAGATCATTCTTGACATTTGGGGAATCCTGCTCAGCCTTTTGGTGAACCTCAAAGTGTAGAATTTGTTTTTTGAGGGTCTCCCTTTAGCCCAGGCTGTCTAGGAATTCACTCGGTAGTCTCAGGCTGGCCTTGAACTCACAGCAATTCTACCACCTGTACTCCTCAGTGCTGGGATTAAAGCCGTGCACCACCACGCCCGGCTAAATTTTGTATTTTTATGTAGTCAGTTTTTCCTTTTCCAAGACTTTCTGTCATGTTTAGAAGGCTTTCCACGTTTTCTCCTAGCTCTGAAAACCATGTACAAAACCTTAAGATGTTGGGGTTGTGACTAAGTGGTTGAGCAAGCACAAGAGCTCTGCCCACTACTGCTGTTTGCTCCCAGTTCACAGGAGGCCTGGGCTGTGAAAGCCATGTGTGAACAGCTGTGTCTGAGTAGGTCTTGACTCATTCTGACTATAATTTGGTGAGTCTGGAGTAGACCTTGGGTTATATGATCAGCATGTCTGGGCTTGGAAGGACGTAATATCCAGCTCCTCTTCAGAGGACCCATCATGGACCACACTGGAAGAGCTAGGAGAGACTGGGCCCGCTCCCCTAACTTTGTGGTCAGCCGATGGGCATGGAGGCCAAGGACGGCTTCCTGGCGCTCCATCTGACCGGAGAGTTGTCTCCAGCTCCCTTCTCGCCCGTGTGGCCTTAATTGGGTTCTAAACTCAGGTACTCACGTGCAGGTTAAGTGCTGTTTCTTTAGAGGCATCTAGTGTGTTGATGTACGGAAAGCAGGCATGTTCTTCCAGGCTCCTCACCTGCATAATTTACGTATCTAAGCTGAAGCAGCCCCTCCTGAGAACGCATCCTCACTAACGCAAGCTGTTTCCATGAAAGCCCTTGTTTTCGTGCAGCAATGTGTGTGAGCTGCCCATCCTTCAAATTCACCAAGTCACCAAACCTTAAGATAATTTTGGGCTGGAAAGATGGTTCAATGGTTAAGGCACCTGCCTGCAAAGCCTAACAACTCGAGTTCAATTCCCCAGTGCCCACATAAAGCCAGATGCACAAAGGGGCACATGCATCTAGAGTTCATTTGCAGTGGCTGGAGGGCCTGTCTCTTCTCTCTTTGCTTGCAAATAAATTAAAAAAATTATTTTCTTGAAAAAAATTCTGATTTCACTGTTTCAACATCACCCTTGTGGGGGGGGGGGCACTTCTTTCTGGATACCCACAACTCTGATGGCAGCTGAAGTGTGGAATTTTTTTTTTTTCCCGAGGTAAGGTCTCCCTCTAGCCCAGGTTTACCTGGAATTCACTCTGTAGTCTCAGGGTGGCCTCAAACTCACTGTAATCCTCCTGCCTCTGCCTCCCGAGTGCTGGGATTAAAGGCGAGAGCCATCATGCCAGGCTGAAGTGTGGATTTTAAATAGTTCCAAGGTCAAATGTCTCACTCTAGCCCAGGCTGACCTGGAACTCACTAAGGCTGGCCTCACAGCAATCCTCCCACCCTTACCTCCTGGGATTAAAGGCGTGCTCCACCTCACCCCAACCCTCCCCCAAATGTTTATTTTCCTATCACTGGAGCTCCTGGGGATTCAGCTTTTTATGATTTGGTTTATAGAATCCCTGGGAAGCACCATCCTGGGCACCAGTAAAGCTTGAATCCCAGGACTGGCTCAGGCTGTCTCTTCAGCCATCTATCTGTTGCTGGTCAGCAGGCCTTCTCAGCATTCTTGTGACCAGTGAAGCCTGTTCCCTGAAGACCCACGGGTGACGTGTACAGACTGTGTCACGGGAGGGAGGAGCTCTGCTCTCTCACCTTCAGTGTCCATCAGCCCTCTCTACCACCTCCCTCTGAAACAGCCAACACCACACCAAGGATTTACCGTAGAATAGATTTATTTACCTGAAACCATGTCTGTGCAGCACTTGTTACCCGCACAGAGAGAAAGGACGACCTCTATTTACAGTCTCTAGTCAAACATGCGCTGTGATAGATTGATGCTGAGCATTTTATTAAGGTAAATGCATCACAATACTTGTATTGCACCAACATCTGCCTACTATTTCTGATTTCATTAAATAAGTTACATTTAACAAAGTGTGAAATAGCTGTCTGCACACTCAAAAAAACAATTGCAGTTATGAACTTGAGGCCTACATTTTAACCGCGACACTTGTAGTGTTAATAATGATTTATAAATAAGCAAACTGTACAGGGCCAATTAAAAAGTAGCATGTTTCAATGTCACTGTAGAGAAACCTGGCTTCTTACAACTGAAGGCATGCATTACAATTATACGTTTAGAGAGGCTACAACATTTGCACAGAGAAATGTGGAGACTTGGCTGATGGCTTCTAAGTTCTTAGAAGGTTTCTTGCAGCAAGAAAACCAACTTCTCTGGGGAGGCTTTGTAATTCATTAAGATAACTTGTACATTTGTGATTATGACTTTTGATTAGAAACTAAAAACCCCACTGGTAATACATTTCCTCCACATTACACACAATGAGTTGGGAACTTTTCCTATTTTTCTTTTTTTCCCCAACATCAGTCATGCAGAGGGTTGGTAGATGTGTTGCTAAAAACGCACATGCACGCAACCGAACACCCTTACATTTCTGCAAAATGGTATAGGAAGCGGTTACTCCAGCATTGCTGAAAAGGAAAGAGAGAGGAAATCAGCTTCGTAAAACTCAGGGAAGAACTGTTAGAACAACTCCCCAAGACCAAGACCCACAGACAGGTGGAAAGGACGCGTGCACTAGCTCAAGGCTGGAAGACTGGCGTTTCTACTGCGCCTAAGGCTTGCTAACTGGCCTTGTGCCAACTGCCTGGTTCCCAAGAAAGCTCTAAGGCAGGAACCTCCATGTTCCAGGTGAGGGAAGGTATGGTTAGTCATGCAGAGGGTGAGGCAGGTGACGCAGGAGTGCACAGCATGAGCCTTACTGCTCCCTCCCCATCCTTCACCGGGGGCCAGTCCCGGGCCTCAGGGCCTGCTGCTGCTGTGGTCTTGTGCACTCCTGAGGCTCAGAGGCTGGTCGAGGAATGTACCCCTGCACTTGCCGAACGTGGGGTTGGACCTAGGTTGAGCTTCAGATTAGGGGTGCCTTCCTCAGGTGGTGGTGGGCTGTAATGTCACCTGTCCACTTACTGCCAGCCTACGAGGGGAGGGCGTTGGATGACAGTTTTGCTGGAGGCCGGGCTATAAGGGGAAGAGGTGCTGAAATGCTGTCAGCTGGCCTATGTAGCCCACCCCAGCTATGGGGCAGACCAAGTTGGTGGTCACACAGGGCCCGAGGCCCAGGGCCACAGGGAAATCTTTTCCAGTGGCCTAGCCCCCCGACACTTAAATAACCTCAAAATCAGGGAGTCAAACTAGTCAAGAAAAGCTGGTCAGTTTCTCCTCTATGGCCTCATCTAGCACCCTGACTCCCCTTCCCATCTCGTCTGCAGCTGAGACCTTTGAGTCTGACTCATTCAACCATTTTGTTTTATACCTTATGAGATCCCAAAATGGTAGAACCTCCCCCCCTCCCCTCCGACCAGCAAGCCTTCCCCCTCCTCTTGCAGCTGCATGCAGTCCCGGGAGGCCTGGTAGCGGCTGTGCTCCACTGCCCAGCCCCTGCAGCGTCCATCTCTGAACCTCACACCTCCTCCTGCCTGCCTCATCCTTGCAACTTCTGGAGGGCAAGCAGCTGCCCAGGCCTTCTACTAGCTGACAGTTAGGCCTGCCCTAGAAACTGCTTTAACACATCTTTGGGATGAGTGTCCCAGCCACAAAGGACATGACCCAGAAAGTGGCCTACTTAGGGCAAACCTTTGGATGCCCGAGCTCCCTGGCTCAGCTCCTGGCTGTACTGAGAGATGACAGCCTGCAGCCAGCAAGACCCCAAGCCTGTGGCATGGTTGCTGAGCTGTCGGTTTGCTACCAGGGCTTCCTCAGCCTCGAATCAACCCAACCCAAGTCTTCCCTCAGGCCTGCTTGGCATGGGTCCTCCCCACAACTCAGAGGCAGCGTGCAGTCTACAGGTGCTTCCACCTGGCAGGTGACACTTCCTGTCCCCTGGGCAAGGGTGGCCCGGTGGGCATAGCCACCCCTACACTGTGTAGAGGATCCATGCAGCACACTAGCTGCAGGGGCCATCTTATTCAGTGGTATCATCCCAACTCCACGGAGGAAGATACTCACGTTAGTTGATGGATGTTGGAAGGCATTGGAAGAAAACACCACAGTTAGGACTGTTAATGACTCACACTGCCGTTTAAGACTGACCTTGAACATGCGCAAACGTTCAGAGTCATGATGGTGGTGGTTAGTGCCACATTCAAATAAAAATAGTTCTATACAATATGTTCATTTGTCATGTGCTATTTACAGATTATACAAAACACACACGCACACGCGCGCGCACACACACACACACACACACACGCCCTTACATTCCTTACACGAGGCTACATACATCAGGTTAGCAGAAACTTGCATAAATGTATGTTACAGATGACAATCGTGCCTACACAGAACAAAACCTCCGTGACTACCTATGCAGCAGAACAGGATCCTTCCCTTCCCTCGAGAACAGGAAACTACGGTTCTAGCTGAGAACTTTTAAGAGAAAGTTGGACTGATTATTGAATAGTTCAGGGTAAGCCACTTAAGAACAAGACAGCTATTTTTCTCTGTCCATTTAAAATGTTTTATTTTTCTTCTTAAAATAGATTGTGAAGTGCCACTGAAATGGGCAATGTTGGCAAAACAATGTCTGTTACAATAAAATACATTAGACATTTAAATAAATAACCTTAAAACCTAAGTGAAGGGACAGACACCCAGTCGTTTGAATCTGGAGCAATGTTTTCTGCACAGGCGAGAACAAGCACACCTCTTGTGAAGACGGATGTAAACAGAACCATCAAACCTACACAAGCAGCCGAGCGGGCCAGGGTGGGCTGGGGGTGAAGAAAGGCTGAGGGTGCGGGAAGTGGCAAACCAAAAAATACTGACTGAGGTAGCAGGACTCTGCTCAGTGCAGAAAAATTGGCTTATGAATGAAAATTAGACTGTGATATCAAATTAAATCCAGATAATCATGCAAAAAGACACAATACATGCTATTTAGTTTTTTTTAAACCACACACATTCATTTCCTAAAGTCTGCTGCCAATTAACTTGCTGACAATGTCTGCTGGCTCAACTATTTGTACAAGGATGAGTATTAAACAGAACACTGTACATGCCTTTTCATCTACAAAAAATATCTGCATAAAATAGTGTTAGTTCTCTGTACATGTCAATGGACACTTTAATTATGTGTATAAAAAAGGAAAATCTTGTCCCACTGGAGTCAGAAAAAGCAAAACAAAAAATTTAGAGTATGAACCCTCCTTCACCAGCCAGTATGTTCATGTGAAAATTCAGCAGAAATAGACAGTTGCTTTAAACAATAAAAAAAATTAATTGATTAAGTTAAACATCTTCTGTACGCAGCGCTGTCAGTCAAGACCAGAACATATCACTAAAGTTAGTGTCTGCGCTGTAGACCCAGACCACCAGGGGCATTATGAACAGCACAAAGGGCCAGGAAATGCCATCGGTGCATGCCGACAACGAGCAGGATTTGGTGGCAGGCTGCACACACTCTTTACCAGGTTCCAGATAGTTGCGGGCCACAAACTTGAGCGTCTCATCCATGAGAATCACAGGCAAGGACATTTTCAGCACCATCAGCCACTGGGTCAGATTAAGCGGTGTGATCTGGAAGATAAGCTGAGACACACAAGACCCCATCAAGCTTCTGGACTGACAGAGGGGCGGCAGCCCCCAGCCCAGGTTCCACAATGACTCACTGGCAAGGGTTCCACGTAGAGGATCAGAAAATGGAGCGACATGGACAGGCAAATGGAGCCCACAAGCCAGATGTTCTCCCATGGGGGCATCCTCAGCAAAGACTGGTTTTCAGACAAGCTGCAGGCAAAGGGAAGGGAGGTGAGCTCACCCACTAGACCACACACTTCAGTGAGGCATTCGCCACTGACCTAATTCCAGGACTGAATTCTTATGGTGGCCAAGTCAAGGAAGAGAATGGTCAGATGTAGGACGAGCGGCCTGTTTCCTAAATAGGCTTCAGCCCAGCAGCTCCCATTTTGGCAGACTCAAAGCTGCTCTCTCTTGCCATTTAGAAATCTCCATTTTTGTCAGTGGCTTAATTGGATGATAGCACTTGTCTTAAAACTAATGGGCAAGAGCCACTCCATCCCTGTGGGCATTGGCACACATGGGTACTGATGGTCCTATTTTAAGAACTTGTGACGAGGACGCCCACTGCTTCTGGGGGTGGGGTTGGCAGCAGCTCTTATGCTTTCAAAACTGGTGCTGCCTGTTATTTCTTCTGTGGGAAGGAAGAGCTTTCCTGTGACCCTCCATCCACCACAGTCCTCCTGATCCCTGAGGCCCTGGTATCCAAGCCTCAGGCCTGCTGCAGGACTCACCTGTTGAGGGCATTACACATCTCTATGGTTACTAGAACAGAAAGCGCCATCGTCATGGGGTATGGGGACTCAAAAATCGCACAGTCCACTCCTTCAAAGTCTGGGTTGTCATCTTTACACTGTAGGAAATGACTCTGCAACAGAAGTGTAATCACATCCCCATCAGCCAAGTGAATGCAGGCACCAGCTCCACACCCAGGCCAGCCCTCAGGATCAGCTCAGGTGTAGCTTATCTGAACCTTCAGATTCCCAAACCCCAGAACGAGCAGACATTTCAAGTCTGCTGCACAGAAAGCAAAGCAGATAGATACCAATTGGTAGTAGGACACTCTTGGGCCTCCATCGGCAGCGATGAACCACCACGCAGCAGCACCCACGGTGGCAGCACCCACATAACCTGGGAACAAACACAATACTGCTGATACACAAGGGCTGCTGCTGACAGTACCGCTGATGGTAGGTAGTACCCACAGAACAAAGATGAAGGACATGGGATTGGGGGGGGGGAAATGACACTGCAGCCTGCTCTGTTCTTGGCATAACTGCTTGAGCTCAGCACCCAGCAGTAGGCTGCAGGGCTCTAGGATAGTGTATTTCTGCTATTTAAAAAGAGAACTAGGGGGCTGGAGAGATGGCTCAGAGGTTAAGGCACTTTCCTCCAGTGCCTAAGGCCCTGGGTTCAATTCCCCAGGACCCACATAAGCCAGACCCACAAGGTGGTGGCCCTGGCTCTCTGTCTTCCCCCCCCCCTCTGTATCTCTGCTTGAAAATTAATAAATATTTAAAAAAAAAAAAAAAAAGAGAACTAGGGGGCTGGAGAGATGGCTCAGAGGTTAAGGCACTTGCCTCCAGTGCCTAAGGGACCCAGTTCAATTCCCCAGTACCCATGTAAGCCAGACCCACAAGGTGGTGGCCCAGGTGTTCTTGCTGGCGCGCTGTCTTGCTCTGCTTGAAAATGAATTAAAAAAAAAAGAACTAGGGGCTGGCTCAGTGGTTAAAGTCACTTGCTTGCAAAGCCTGCTGGGACAATTAATCAGAAAATGAACTCCCTGCTGAGCCCCTACGTCACAGCTAAACAGAAGGCCAAGCTTCAAGGCTGCCAGCACACATTTTCCAAGAGAAGGGAACACAGTGTTGGGGACCAGGTCACACCATGACTTGTAGGTAAACTGATGGGACCTGGCTGGACACTACCTTCTTTGTTCCATTAAGGACCCAGCAGAAACTTTGAGTAAAGACCATTATAATGGTTGGTATCCAGCCCCCAGCAACATCACAGGTCTCCAGGCAGATTCTAGGACCACTTCTCATCTGCTTTCCTTCAAAAAGTTTGTTTATGACAAGCTGGCTGTGGCGTTGACACCTTTAATCCCAGCATTGGGGGTTAAAGGGCGGAGAAAGGTAGGAGGATCATTGTGAGTTGGAGGCCAGTCTGAGCTAGAGTAAGACCCTACCCTGATAAAATGAAAAAGTTAATGACAAAGAAGCAATGAGGGATGGCAGAGCAGAGTTCAGATTGGAAGACTGTTCCCACCCCAGCCATGTGGCAGGATCCACTCCAGATTCCCATGTAGACAGCTGAGTGTGTTGATGTGGCACTTTCTCAGAAAGGACAAATATAATCATTTTTGCCAAAGTCAAAACAGACTCTGTCCATGTGCTGCAATCTTTGAAGGGCACTTGGTCCACGAGAAGCTGTCATGTCTGGAGGAACCAGCTGGCCACTTCAGAATGGATAGTAGCCTGTATGCACCAATAGAAAAAACACCTTTCTGGAGCTTCCCAGGGCAGTGATCTTACCTCTCTAGGCCTCACTCACGTCCCTACTCTATGAGACAGGGAAGAGAATGAGCCTGGCTCAAGAGAGAGCAGCCATCTCTGCTGAGTACACTATTCCCTTTGTTCTAATGAAAATGGGACTCCATTTTATATGTTACCTATCTATATAGGACATCTTTATTAAAAAAATTACTTTCAAGCAGAGAGATACAGAGAGAATGAGAGTGAGTATGGGGGCACTAGGGCCTCTAGCCACTGCAAATGAACTCCAGATGCATGCACCACACTTGGTGCATCTGGCTTACATGGGTAATGGGGAATTGGCCCCAGGTCCCTAGGCACTGGAGTTAAGCTTAAGTGCCTTAACCATTGAGCCATCTCTCCAGCCCTAAAACATCCTTTTATCTCTGTGTACAAAGTCTAACATGAGAAGCTTCAGGTCTAACTGCTAAAGGACCAAGGTAGGATGTTAAACTAGGACTGTGAAGAGACTTAAAACCATACTCACAGCCAATAGCCAAGTAACGGAAAAAGAGCCATCCACTGATGAGAGGTTCCTTTGGATTCCGGGGGGGCTTGTTCATGATGTCCAGGTCAGGAGGGTTGAATCCCAGTGCAGTGGCAGGCAGACCATCAGTCACCAGATTGACCCAGAGCAGCTGGACAGGAATTAAAGCCTCAGGAAACCCAAGGGCTGCTGTCAGGAAAATACTGTTTCCACCCAAGGAAAGAAGAGAAAGACCCTAGTGATTGCAGGGAATTATTTAAATATCATCATTACCCTATCCTCTTCTCTACCCAATCAACAAACAACAGCAAGGATCACTCTAGGCAATCCAAGAATATGCACCACATCTCTAACTAAAAACCTTTGTGACTTCATCTGGTCAAACACATTTCTGGGTTAAAGATTATTCTGCACACTAGGGCAGCTGCCTTGTGAGGCCAGAAAGGGCAGGATCCTGGGTGTCTCTCATGCCCAACTCAAGCATAAAGACCAGAGGGCCTGCAGCAGCAAGAGCACATTGGGAAAACCTGTCATCACTTCAGAACCCAGGCGCACAGGCAGAAACCCACCAGACAACCTCTCCCACGTTGGAGGAGATGAGGTAGCGGATGAACTGCTTCATGTTGTTGTAGATGGCTCGCCCCTCCTCAACAGCAGCCACAATAGTGGAGAAGTTGTCATCTGCCAGGATCATCTCAGAGGCGGTTTTAGCCACTGCAGTGCCAGAACCCATGGCAATGCCGATTTCCGCTTTCTTCAAAGCAGGAGCATCATTCACACCATCACCAGTCTGAAAGGGAATGCCACAACTAGTTTAGCTCTGGGCAGAGTGGCAGGTCTCTGGAATAAGGGTTCGAGGATTTCTGTTTTATAAGCTGGTGTCAAACATGCTTTGAATGGAAACATAAAACTGGCAAGAGTTGCCAGAGAGATTTCAGAGAGAAGTGCAACCAAAGAATTTGAATCTTAAATCTGCCCCCCCCCAAGGCAAGGGTCTCAATCTAGTCCAAAATGAGAACTCAGCAATCCTACTACCTCAGCCTGGAGCAGGTGGTGTGCCACAGACATGTGCTACCATTCCTGGCTTTGTGTTTGTATTTTACACCATCAGCCGAAAATAAAGCCCAAATTCCATTCAGTATGTAGCCACAAAGAAAAACAGTACAAAAAGTGTAGACTGCAAAAATATTTAAGTCATAATAGATCACCTACACACTTCAAAGTACTAAATAAATACCTACAGATTAAAAATCACCACCTTTTTTTTTTTGGACAAGGGTCTCTACAGAGCCCAGGCTAGTCCTAACTCACAGCCACACTCCTGCTTCAGCCTCCCAGGTTAGGAAAACAGGTGGAAGCCACCATGCCTGCTTACCGACTTGTTGCAGGTATATGTGGTGTGTGTGTGTGCCTGAGGTCAATGTCAGGCGTGCTCAACTGCTCTGGACTTTGTTTATTGAGGCAGGGTCTCTCACTTGAGCTCACCACAGCCCTTCTGTGGTTCTTTTTCCTTTATAAAGTTGTTTAGACACGGTCTCCTGTGGCCCACTTTAATCCTCCAGTCCCCACCTTCATTAGATTTCCCCATCCCCAAGGTCTCACTCTAGCCTAGGCTGACCAGGAATTCACTATTCCAGGTAGTCTCAGAGGGGCTTTGAACTCCGTGAGATCCTCCTACCTCTGCATCCTGAGCACTGGGATTAAAGGCATGTTCCATCACACCTACCTCAAAACACCAGGAAAAAATATTTTAAAATATTTATCTTCTAGGAGAGAGAGAATGAGACTATATGAATATGGGTGCCACTTTGTGCATCTGGCTTTACATGGGTACTGGGGAATCAAATCCAGCTATCAGGCTTTGCAAGCAAGCACCTTTAAACATTGAGTCATTTCCCCCAACCTCAAAATCATTAATTCACAAGCGGGGAGGGGGGGGGGGAGAATGAATGAATGAGAATGGGCACACCAGGGCTCCAACCACTACAAATAACTCCAGATGCATGTGCCACCTTGTGCATGCCTATGGCTTTACATGGGTACTGGGGAACCAAAACTTGGTGGTTAGGCTTTGGAGACAAACACCTTAACCTATGAGCCACCTCTCCAGCCCCCAAATCATTCATTTTTAATGAATAGTTTCATTCATAGACATGGGAGAACAATACTGGAAGGGACTTGTAAATGGGCAGGGGGTGTCCCTTAGTAGTGTCATAAGGCATTTGCATAGCACTGCCAAGTGTGATGCTCTGGACCACCACCCAAAATAAATAAATAAACAAATAAAAACAACCCTCAGTATAGTGACTTTACTGTGGGGTTGCCCAACACTGACAGAATACATCTTGATGCAGGCCTGCTTACTTTACATACATGCCTACTTTAACCAAGACACAGATGACCTAACACAGTTCCTCCGTAACTGGTTTCAAAGTCCCTTCTGTTTTGAGACTCTGGATTTTACAACGTAACTCTTATTATTTTATTTTTTCGAGGTAGGGTCTCTCACTAGCCCAGGCAGACCTAGAATACACTATGTAGTCTCAGGCTGGCCTGGAACTCATTCATGGCCATCCTCCCACCTCTGCCTCCCAAGTGCTGGGATTAAAGGTATGCACCACACCTAGCTTCAATATGCCAATTATTGATCGGAAGAATTCTATCTATAGAACTAGCCCACAAATCATGACAAAAGAAATTCCAAATTACCATCGTTCCATGTTTCCTTAACCCTACTTTTATTTTGGCGGGGTGGGGTGGGGGGAGAGAGAAGCTATGCTACATAGTCTAGAACTTGTGTGTGACCTTCTTGCCTCAACCTCCCATGTACTGGGATTACAGATGTGAACCAGCACACTTGTCTGTATCTGCTGTGCTTATGTCATGTGAAGACTAGTTCTGTCCAAACCTACTCACCATAGCTGTGATCTCATCTAAGGACTGAAGAAACTCAACGATCTTGGACTTGTGGGAAGGTTCAACTCGAGCAAAACAGCGGGCGTTCAAGCAAGCATCTCTCTGGGCTGAGAGGCTGAGTTCATCAAACTCCCGACCTGTAAAAGCCTTTGACGTCACATCCTCATCCTGTGTAAAGATGCCGATGCGGCGACAGATGGCCACAGCTGTGCTCTTGTTGTCCCCCGTGATCATGATGACACGGATGCCTGCTTGTCGGCATAGCTTCACAGAGGAGGCCACCTCGATTCTGGGAGGATCCAACATGCCCACACAGCCAACAAAAGTCAGATTGGTCTTAAAAAAAAAAAAAAAAAAAAGTCAGATCGGTCCAAAGTAAGAGAATTCACTCTGAGTTCAAACAGAACTTCAACCACCTTCTCCTATCAGATTGAATAACAAGTTTTACAAAATAGTTGCTTTCCGTTTTTCTACCTGCTCTGATGTCAGACACTATGTCGCCCAAGCCGACCTCAAAATTTGCAGCAACTTTCCTGCCCCAGCCCCCCAAGTATAAGGAGTACAGGCGTATGTCACCATTCCTGACTTTTTCTTCCTTTACAGAATAGTTAAGAGATTGAACACAGGGCCTTGCTTATGCTAGGCACCTGTCCTTCCTTACTGCTGAGCCATACCACCAGCCCATTAATTTCTTATCAAATGCAAAAATAAGTCTCTACACCTTGTTACTAAGTATTCTTTTTTGGGTGCCTCCCCTCCATCTCACTCTAGCCTAGGCTGATTTAGAGCTCATGGCACTCATCCTGTCTCTGCAGGGATTAAAGATGTGTGCCACCATGTCAAATTGCTTTTGTCAAGTCTTTTGACAGTATTCTGAGAGCACACTGGAGAAAAAAAGTAGTTTGAGACTGGCAACATCATCAGTGGCTCACAGCATCAGCTACTCCTTCTGTCCAAAGCTTTAGAAGGTCAAAACCTCGACAGAAAAAATTCTAGTCTAAGAAAAGAAGTGGAAATACATCTCTTAACTTGTGTATTCTCACCCTCAATATTTACTGAACATTTTAAAAATGTGTATTAAAAATTTCTGTTCACAGCTGGGCATGGTGGCACATGCCTTTACTCCCAGTACTCAAGAGATTACCATGGGCTGGAGAGATGGCTCAGCAGTTAAGGCACTTGCCTCCAGTGCCTAAGGCCCCGGGTTCAATTCCCCAGGACCCACATAAGCCAGACCCACAAGGTGGTGGCCCTGGTGTGCTCTCTTTCTCTACTTGAAATGAATAAAATATTTTTTTAAAAAAAGAGATTACCATGAGTTTGAGGCTAGTCTGAGATTACATAGTGAATTCCAGGTGAGCCTGGGCTAGAGTGAGAGATCCTACCTCGAAAAACCAAAAAGAAAAAAAAAAAAGTTGATGTTTTACTAGCTGATTTAAGCTTGTCTTGACTATTCTTTGAAAGCACCACACTCTACCTGGGTCTCTAAGTTGTAAGCTGACATTCATCTAAGCAGCCCTGTCCCTTTAAGGATGACCTCCCTTCTGGAGCAGCACTGCTTGGACACAGGAATGGGCGGAAACTCCCCAGCTACCTCATATTTGATGAAGTTGGCCGAGTCCTCTAGCTGCATCTCTTCTCTCCTTAGTGGGTTGTCATGAGTAGCCAGAGCCAGACACCGCAGCGTGTCTCTGCCACTGCCCCATTCTCGAATAACAGACATGATCTTCTGTTTGACACCAGGGGTCATGGGGACCTTTGTACTTCCAACTCGAACATGGGTACATCTGTCAATGACACCTTCTGGAGCACCCTGGGATAGTAGACTGGGATCAGTAAATGTGAAGCTGGCTCCTTGGTGATAACATTTCAATTGCATCTGCTGTACTTGCCTTGACAAACATCTTGCTCATTGATGTCCGGCTTGGTTTGTTTGGTGTGCAATAGACTGACATTGATTTTCTATCACGGGAAAACTCCAGAGTAAACTCCTTTTTCATCAGTTGTTTGATGACCTGTACAGAGATCAACGATGGAATACCGTTGGATTACCATTTCTGAACATTCACGGCTTTGTTCAATCATACTAAGTATCCATTACATATTGGGGATACAGCAATAATCAAAACAGCAAATTTTACCATCATGAAACTTGTCCTGTGAGAAACAGACTGATTTGAATACAAAAGTAAAAGAAGCCAGGCGTGGTGGTACACACCTTTAGTCCCAGCACTTGGGAAGCAGAGGTAGGAGGATCGCCATGAGGTCAAGGCCACCCTGAGAATACAGTGAATTCTAAGTCAGCCTAGGCTAGAGGGAAACCCTGCCTTGAAAACCAAAAAGCATAGTATGCTAAGTGCTATAAAGGAAAAGAATTAGATGGGGAAGGTTACAATGCATGGTCAGGTGAGGCTGTGGAAGCCAAGTGGATGGTGGAGCAGCTCTAGAAAGGCGATGCAACCTTCCTTTGTTGATGGTTTCCTCCCAAGAGAGAGGTCAGAGGGCACCTAGTGGAACAGAAAGACATGGAGCTAGGTGTGGTACTACATGCTCATAACCCAGCACTTGTGAAGTTGAGGCAGGAGGATTTTGAGTTCATGGCCTTCCTGCCATAACTACATAGTGAGAGCCTGTCCTCAAAACAGAGACAAGGATCACCATTTAGGAAACCCAACACGTCAGTGGCAATAGAGGTGGATGTGGACATAGAGTAGGCTATGCACCCAAACTCTGCAGTGATGATGTGCACTCGCTAGTTCAGCTCGTGAGACTACGAGGTATGTGAAATGTGGCTAAGTCAGTAGCTACCCTGACTTAGAACCGACAATTTGACCAGGAGTAACTAGAGACAGAAATAGCCCTGGAATGGGGTATCCACTTCCTGGTAGGCCATGAAAGATCAAGGAGGGAGAATAAGCCTGGGAGCCAAGTGAAGTAGTGTTTCAACGGGACAGTAAGAGAAGTAACTGATGCGCTAAAATGAAAATGTACTCTAATCTACAAGCTAGATTTTTTTTTTCTTTCTCTGCCTTCTTGAACAAACTACTATCATGATGATAATATAAGCTTTGGGAACATACCCTGCTTTCAGACATGCTACCACAGATGGAGATTTAGTTTCAAGTATTTTTTACTGGTTAGGGACAGATGACCACTTGGTGGAAATGAGTATTGCTTAACAACTAGGAAAGGCTTGATTTTACCTTCCTTCAACCTCACATCTGTTCCGGCACAGGTCCTCTGCCCCTTTTCAGTTCTCAATCTACCAGGGTTAGAACCCTGACCAAGCAACAGAGGCCCCAAGAACCAATCAACAGCTGTCTTAACCAAACAGGCGTGACACTTGAGAGGTATGTCCAACAAGGGGCAAGCACCTAGGCATCCAAGCTCCAGTGAGGACCACCTGCAAAATGGAGACCTGGAGGATATCAGTATTGCTGAGGCTAGAAAACAGGTAGGTGGCATTCACACTGGTGCAGAGATAAAGCAGCCACAGCTCTGATGCCTACAAGCCACCAGTTAACCTGTCAAAGAGAAATGACTCAGTGTATCCTGGGGCTGGGTGTTTCTAGGTGTTGGCTTAAGGGAATGGGATTCAGATCAACATCAGGGCCTGATTTTATTAGATTTTATTCTGCTTAGATTGGAGGGCATTGCATTTCTTTGATACCCTTTCCCCAGAATCTGTCATTCCCATTCCCACGGTTTCTTGTTTCTTGATCTCATCCTACCACCACCAGTGTATGCGTGGTTTTGCTCA
Source organism: Zapus hudsonius (assembly GCA_004024765.1). Taxonomy (NCBI): domain Eukaryota; kingdom Metazoa; phylum Chordata; class Mammalia; order Rodentia; family Dipodidae; genus Zapus; species Zapus hudsonius. The sequence goes on along the minus strand of PVHP010008535.1, from coordinate 26,070 downwards.
ACTGAACTGCACAGTTGCACACATGACTTACACTGTTTCCTCATGTATGTAAATCATCCATAACGTGGGAAAGAGAAGATGAAAGAGATGGCTCAGTGGTTAAGTCTTTCTGTGCAAGCATGAGGGCTCAAGGAAGGAGGCCTGAGACTCCCTTCTCCAGGACCCATATATAAACAGCTGGCCACAGCCACATGGACCTGTAGCCCCAGACTGATAGGTGAGCAGAGACCAGAGCCTCTGCCTCTAAGTGCTGGGATTATAGGCAGGCTGGGTTTTCTTATTCCACCAATGAATGATTTTATTTTTTAAAAGTGAGGTGTGTTTTGTCGGGCATGGTGGCGCTTGCCTTTAATCCCAGCAGAGGTAGGAGGATCGCCTCGAGTTTGAGGCCACTACATAGTGGATTCCAGGTCAGCCTGGGCTAGAGCGAGACCCTACCCCAAAAAACCAAAAAGAAAGGGCGGGGGTGAGGCAATGACCAGGCATTGAAGTCTTGATGGACTATTGGAAGCAAGAGCTTCATATAAGTGGATGTGAGAAAACATGAGTGAAACAGGGTAATAATATGTTAAAACAGTTCTTTCAAAAAGTAAAAGAAATGGTTCCAAATGGAAATCAAGGCCAAGGAGAAAAACATACTTGCAATATTTTGCAACTTTGAAGAGGTGGGTTTAATTAGTTGTCCAGGAGAGGGAATGGACAGACTAGGTGTGAATGATGGGGTGACGGATGGAATGCAATGCATGAACAATGCACTCAAATACTGACCGAGTTACAGGCATTTGCACGCTCTACTTTAGAAAGTCCTTTCAATTCAGTATCAAATACATTCATCTTCTCTACTAGGCAAGTGAGAGCAGTCTCTGTAGCTTCGCCAACTTTTTCATACACACCCTTCGCCTGTAGACATAGAAAGTAGGAAGGGGCAAAGAAATAATCTTTAGTATTTCTTCCACAAAAAGACAACATGCCCTTTCTGTTCTACAGGCCACTGATATTTTGGCTCTAGAGCAGGTGAACCATATAATTAATAACATACTCAAGGTACAATCATAAATCATTACCTAAGTCTAGAAATTAACCTTTTCATTTTCCACGAGTCACTTAATCACAGTACTTATTATTTCAGTCAAATAGTATGTCATTGCCAGTTACTATTTATTATTCTGAAGGGATAGCCTTGCCTTTGAGAGATAGCAAAGGGGGTTACCCTGTTATTCATCACCATGAAAACAACCCTGTAGCTTCAGAGTGCCTTTAAGAATATGTGCCAATTCATCTTCAAAAACTTAATCTAATACCTACATTCTCAAGACACATTTTAACCTGGGCTTTGTTCATTATAGTGATGTTATGAACAGTAAAGAACACATATACATTACAATTTCAGTCAAGGAACTACAGCCCTAGGATGTATAAGACACTTGGCTTTCTTTGGCCAGGTCATAGTGGCCCAGAAAGACAGGTTCCTAAATGGAAAGGTTAAAAATCAAGAACCCTGCTCCCTCCCTTTCAAAATGAAGGAGGAAGAGTATATTTCTTCCCATCTACCCCATCATTGAAGCAGGGATGCTGGCCCCTTTCTCATTTCTGGGCTTACCTCATTGAAATCCAAAGCAGAATCATTACAGAGGGCGCAGATTGTTGCTAATTCTACAAGACCATCATACTGATGACACTTTACTGGCTTATCATCTTTATGTCTATCAAGAGAAAGAACATTTTTTCAACAGTGTCTCAATTTTTCTCTTTGTGCATTCCTTTGTTCCTTCCTTTCTTTTTTTTTTTTCCTTGAGAGAGGTTTTTGCTATACAGTTTTATCTGGCCTGGGACCTATTATGTAGATCAAGCTGTCCTTGAACTCATGAGTGATTTTCCTATCTCTGCCTCCCGAATGCTGGGATTACAGATGTGTGCCACTATGCCATATTTGTTTTGTTTTAAAATATTCAAAAAATATTTTCATTCATTTATTTGCAAGTAGAAATATAAGAGAAGAGGGAGGATGGGCACTCCAGGGCCTCCAGCCACTGCAATCAAACTTCAGACACATGCACCACTTTGTGCATCTGGCTTTATATGGATACTGGGGAATCAAACCCAGGTCATTGGGATTTCCAAGTAAGTGCCTTTAACTGCTGAGCAATCCCCAGCCCCAGCAAACTTGTTTTTTTTTTGTTTGTTTGTTTTTTGAGGTAGGGTCTGGCTCTAGCCCAGGCTGACCTGGAATTCACTATGTCGTCTCAGGGTGGCCTTGAACTCATGGTGATCTGCCTACCTCTGCCTCCCGAGTGCTGGGATTAAAGGCGTGTGCCACCACGCCCAGCTAAATTTAAGTTTTAATCCTAGTACCAGGGTAGAGGTAGGAAGATTGCCGTCCCTGAGACAACATATTGTTCCAGGTCAGCCCAGGTTAGAGTGAGACCCTACCTTGAAGAAAGGAAAAAAAAAAAAATCCAATTCTGATGCTGGGGCTAGTATTAACAAAAAGAAAACAGGATGCATCCTTGATACCAGGAAACCAGCCAAAGACTTGAAATTCTTCTTCATTGAAATTCTTGCACCCGGGTGTAAATGAACAAAACAGAGATCCCACCTGAAAACCTGAGTCCCAAAAAGGAGCTAAATGGAAAATGGATGGTCTATAACATAGTTTTTCAAATGTATTTCTCTAATAAAAACACTTATTTTCCAGGTATGGTGGCACTCACCTTTTTTCTTTTTTTTGGTTTTTCGAGGTAGGGTCTCACTCTAGTCCAGGCTTACCTGGACTTCACTATGTAGTCTCAGGGTGGCCTTGAACTAACTCACGGCGATCCTACCTCACCATGCCTGGCTGGTGCTCACCTTTAATTCACAGTTGGAAAGCAGAGGCTGGAGAATTGCCTTGAGTTCAAGGCCAGCCTGGGCCACAGTTTGAGACACTACCTTGAAATAAAACTGAACAACAAAAATCACTTATTTAAACTACATTCAGAAAGCCATCTTAGCTATTTATTATTATTTCATTCACTTGGGGGGAGGGGTTTGAAACAAGATCTCACCACCTCAGACTGGCCTTGAACTCCTGATCCTCCAGCATCTGCAGTCACGTGTCACTACATCCCACATGCTTATTCAGTGGTGCTGGGGCTTCAAGCATGCTAGGCAAGCACTAGCACTCTGCATTGCATTGAGCTCCACAATCCCAACTCCATCTTGGCTTTCTAGAGCCCCTCTGAAAATCTACACAATTACGCTGTACATGATAGAGGGCTACTTACACCTCTCCAACTGGCGCATATGTTGACCCAGTTATGGTAAACTCATTCAGGGAACAAGTATCACCTTCAACTTTGTCCAGAATGAACATCTGTAAAGGAAGAAAATCAAGAGAACATAATCATATTTAAAAAGTATTAAAATGCTGTAGAATCCACAGTCCTTGCCAACCTAAGATGAAAAGCCCTTCTCATTTAAGAAGCTCACTGAGCCTCAGCATCACAAGTACTGTTCTGCGCCCTGCTTTTATAGTGCATTGTCACACACAAGCTTTTATACAAAAACCAAATGAAAACACTAAAAAAAACTCATGCCAACTATATCTTTTCATGGGAAAAACTCTATGAAATATGAGTAACTACACAAGAGAGATGGCTCAGCAGTTAAAGGTACTTGCTTGAAATAACAATGACTTTCCAAGGAGGAATTTTCAAAATGTTGAGTCATAAAAGCTATATTGTACTTTTTAAACACATCTTTCAGAGCACTGAGTCAACATTCAATAAGTAAATCAGTTAATTTAATTTTATTTTTTTTTATTGTTGATGATTTCATGCTAGCCCAAACTGACCTAGAATTCACTATGTAGTCTCAGGTTAGCTTCAAACTGATGGTGATCCTCTTACCTCTATCCTGCTTTTTTTTTTTTTTTTTTTGGTTTTTCGAGGTAGGGTCTCGCTCTAGCCCAGGCCGACCTGGAATTCACTCTGTAGTCTCAGGGTGTCCTCGAACTCACAGCGATTCTCCTACCTCTGCCTCCCGAGTGCTGGGATTAAAAGTGTGCGCCACCACACCCGGTTTATCCCGCTAATTTTTATTTTAAAATAACTTGTAAAATTTGCTTGTTATAAAAATTTTGCTTGTTATAAAAGCAGACACTTTTAAATTCCAAAAGTTTCATTTTAAAAGCAAACTTACAAGATTCTAGTTTACACAGTCTAATTAATAACCAATACATAGCAAGAATCTTTTTCCCAGGCAGAATGTAACAATGAAATGTGTTGCCAGGAGTGGTGGCTCACATCTCTAATTCAAACATTCAAGGCTGATTCAGGATTGCTGAGTATGAAGCTATGTGAGACAGTCTAAAAGCAGTAAAAGGGGGGATAGGAGGTATCTGAAGTTTGTCAAAAATGATCTTTTCCAAATTGCCTGAAATTTTATAGAAACCCCCTGCCCCCAAATTTAAATCATATTCAAGGTTACACATTTACTAAGTGAAAGAGGTAAGATCTCAATGGCTGGTAATTACTTCTCTATAAGAATGTATAGCCAGCAAAGCTGGGCTTGGAGGCATACACCACTGATCCCAGCACCCAGGAAGCAAAGGTAGGAGGATTGCCGTGAGTTCAAGGCCACCCTCAGACTACATGGTAAATTCCCGGTCAGCCTGGGCTATAGTGGGACCCTACATCGAAAAACCAAAAAGAAAATAATAATAATGATGATGATGATGATGCCTGTGGGCTGGGGAGAGTGAGACTGCTCATGCATCTGGAATCTGTCTGCAGTGGCAAGGGGCCCTGGTGTGACCATATTCTCATTCATTCATCCTCATTCTCTCTCACACTGCTTGCAAATAAAAAAAAATTTTTTTAAAAGAACACACAGCTTTGATTTAAGCGTTCCTCTCACACATTACTCAGTTGCTCAGTGTTCATTTGCTAACCTCTTGAGCAGCAGGGCTGTAAAATTCTAATAAAGGCATACGTAAAAACTCATCGCATTAAACAATAATCAAGCAAGCAGGTAGTCCATCCATGTCAAACTCCAGAGCCTTCTGCCTCAGCCTCTCCAAATGCTGGGATTACAGGTATACAACACTACACACGGCAACAGAGTACAAAATATGCTGGAAGGGACTCAGAACTCATATTTACATTATCTAACTGTAAAACGCACATGGACCACTTCAAGCCATAAGTGAAGAATAATTTAGGACCTGCAGGATGGAAATGTTCCCTGGTAGCTATACAATTTCCTACAAAATCCACCTGTGGAATTTTGATGGGCACCCATCAGCTTTTTGTGGGGAGACAGGTCAATTAACTAAAAAAAAAAAAAAGAGCTTAATTTCAGCACACACTTAAAGAAGAACCCAAGAATAAATTTTATGAAAGTAAACCAAGATTTTAAGATTACCATTTCATACATTGCATACTTTCATGAGACTAGGGCTCAAGGTTGTGTGTGGCCACCTCCTGTCGCCTCATCTAGAGTCTACATGAGAAGAAGTGTTTGAGTCTGACTCACTGCTCAAGGTCATGATCTCTTTCGTGGAAATGTCACAACTTCCTTTTTCTTTAAGGCTGAATCTCACTGTGTACATGGCACTGCATTTTCTTTATGTACCCACCTGTTGATATGACACCTAAGTTGGCTCTAATTCTTAGTTACTGGCAACAGTGAGGCAGCAAACATGAACATGCAAGTATTCTTGTGGTATTCATAGTCCTCTGGGCAGGATTTTATGATTTCCCTAACAACTAATGAGCCAAATCAAAACTGATGTGTCAAGTGAGCCTTGTTTGAAAAATTTAGAAGAAAATTTGAAGAAAATATGGAAAAGAGTAACTTTTAAGTAATGTTAATTAAAAAAAAAAAAAAAATCAAAGTTTCCTGTGTTGCCCAGGCTGATCTGGACTGAACTAGGCTCCAAGGATCTTTTTTAGTAACTGGGATTAGACAGGACCACTTCACTGGCTTAATAAGCGACTTATACAGAAGAATTTAATTGTATCACTATGTTCTTTCTTCAGACTTTTTTCCTAACCTTGAGGTCTTGTTATGTTATGCAGGCTAGCCTTGAATTTGAGATTTCTTGCCTCAGCCTCTCAAGTAGCTGAGATGTGCCACCACACCTGGCCTCTTGGTTCTTGCTTTTCTAAGAGCACACTTAAGTGGTACAATCATGGAAATAATAAAGCCTTTAGTGATTAGCAGAGATTAGGCTCAGGCCTCACAGCTCCTAGAAAAGTAGCAAATTATAAATTAAAGGTGTTTGGTAGCATGGAGACAGTGTTAGGATGAGGTGAGAATCACACAATAAACTATTGAAGGATGTTGGTTATTTACCCTGCAGACTGACATCTGGTTCGTTGTAAGTGTGCCTGTTTTATCTGAGCAGATAACAGAAGTGCATCCAAGGGTTTCCACAGAAGGGAGGCTTCGAACAATGGCATTTTTCTTTGCCATTCTGCGAGTTCCAAGGGCCAGGCAGGTGGTGATGACAGCAGGGAGGCCCTCTGGGATAGCAGCAACAGCCAGGGCCACTGCAATCTTAAAGTAGTAGATGGCACCTCGGATCCAGGAGCCCCCATGGACTGGGTCGTTGAAGTGCCCGATGTTTATCATCCAGACTGCAATGCAAATGAGGGAGATGACTTTGGAAAGTTGCTCTCCAAACTCATCTAGCTTCTGCTGCAGGGGTGTCCTCTCCTGCTCTGTTGCAACCATCTCATCTCGGATCTTGCCAATTTCAGTGTTAACACCGGTGGCTACCACCACTCCCATGGCCTTCCCAGCAGCAATGTTTGTACCCTAGGGAAAAGCAGAGAGAGCTGATTACAAGAACACCATCTAAATAGACAATACACTCAGATGCTGAATTTTGACTTGGGCTCTCAAATTTTCTCACCATATTCTCCTTGGCTTTCCTAAGGTACTATTCAGGTGGCTGCTGTCCAACTACGACAGTTGCAAGCCCCTAAAATGCAGGCAGCATACGTTCCCTCCTCAACTGGCTGGGTTCCCCACAGTACCTATTCATCCAGAGCAGTTCTATACTGATCTATTGGGATCTCTGTCCACAAGGTGGAGGGAGCTTGGCTTATATTCTAGCTTTGGGTTTAGCAATGCTCTAACTCTTCTGGATTTCCAATTTTTCAAACTCTATATAACTCTCAGCCCCATACACTTCTCTAGCTCTGGCTCTAATGGGTCAACCTCCCCTACTTCTGTCACCTACAATAAGATGGGCAACCAGGCCCAGTGGGTTACGGCCATGATTTTTACTAGTTTTAGCATTTCAGTTAATGTATCACTCCACTTTAATTCCTAGTGCTGGACTGATATGGCTTCATTAAACACATTAGGACCTACCAGGCACATAAGGCCCTGTTTCAATCCCCAACAACCCTCCTATTTGATAAAAGTACTTACAGAAAAGAGCATGTTCTTTTTATCTTGATTGACAGCCCGTGGGTCAGGGACAGGGTCAGTGTGCTTGATGATAGAAACTGATTCACCTAAGTATGACGTGAGACAGACAGGATGGTTAAGTCTGTGAGATATACTCAGAATCTGGAGCCTTCACATCAACCCACCACTACTATTTCCAAGGCCAATTTGGGCTAAATGTAGTGGTGCACAACTGTAATCGGAGAATCAACTCAAGTTCAAAGCCAGCTTAGACCACACAATGAGACATGATCTCAAAACAAAACAGCACATATCCATTGCCAATGGGAAAAAGAACAAAGAGCTCCATTTATTCTAAGTAGGCAAACTCAGGAAATTGGGCTAGAGAGATGGCTCAGCAGTTAAAAGGCACTTTGCTTGCAAAGCCTAAGTAGATTCCCCAGAACCCACATGAAGCAATATACATAAAGTGGCACATGAGTCTGGAGTTCATTTGCAGCAGCAAGAGGCCCTCAATCTCTCTCTCCTTTCAAAACAAACAGGTGGGGGGGTGTGGTTAATCCCAGTACTAGGGAGGCAGAGGTAGGAGGATCACTGTGAGTTTGAGGTCACCCTGAGACTACATAGTGAATTCCAGGTCAGCCTGGGCTAGAGCGAGACCCTACCTCGAAAAAACAAACAGTACAATTTGGGGGATTGTGAAGATGGCCCAGCAGTTAAAGGCACTTGCTTGCAAATCCTGTCTCAAAAAGCCTATGTCACCTCCCCTATCCCCCAAAAAGGACATTCAGCATCCTTGAGATTTCAAAAAAAAATTTTTTTTCAGGGTGTTTCTATAGATATACTGAGAATTTCATGCATTATTATATGATCCAATCATTCCCCCAATATTTTGTGACTCTAACTACTTGAAGCTATTTTTGCACACCAGATAAGCTATACATACAAGAGAAATGTGGAAAGTCCAGGCTACTCATTACTGCCTTTTAAAAACTGACAAATGAATAAATCTTGATAGCTTTTAGATTTTATTTGCTTCTTAATTCAGGCTGGCATTGTTTTTTTTTTTTTAAATATTTTATTTATTCATTTTCAAGCAGAGATACAGAGAGAGAGCGCATACCAGGGCCACCACCTTGTGGGTCTGGCTTATGTGGGTCCTGGAGAATTGAACCCGGGGCCTTAGGCACTGGAGGCAAATGCCTTAACCGCTGAGCCATCTCTCCATCCCTGGCATTGTTTTTTAAAAGTTTAACTTCTAACAACCTTACTTCTAAGTGAATCCTCCAAGGTGGATTGTACTTTTATCACATAAACATGGGTGAAAGTTCCAAGCAAAGAACGCAAACTTCAGGGAGTAGAATTCACCCTTTTCAGCCAGTGTTTGTTAAATGTACATGTACTTATTACAAAGTATGTTCAATGCAAGATTAGCATATCTCTGATGAAAAAAATTACAGCACTTGAGTATATATGTTTCTGCCTGGAGAAAGGACACTGAAAAATTCACTTTCCATAAAACAGGGAGACAATACTTCAACCTTAAGTTTACTGCCTATGCTAACCAAAGAATTTGTAACTCTTGCTTTATTCCCCTATCAATCTTGTGGTGGTGGTGGTGGGGTAAACAAGCAGTACTGGTCATGCTCTCTCTGAGGCCACATCTCATGTATCTCCGACTGACCTTGAATTCACATGAGTATGATCTTGAATTCCATTCTTTGTAGTGTGGGATGTGCCACCACACCTGTTTTTCATGCAATGCTGGGGGATCAAACTCAGGGTTTATGGTACTTGGTAAGCACTTTACCATGAACTGAGTTATATATTTAGCCCACATTTCTCTCATTAAAAGTGATTTTTTTAATTCAAAACTAATTTTTAAAATTAAAAAAATACAAACATTGCAACATAAAAGCCAAGTCTATCATTTTCAAATAATGCTTTCAACCTCATATTGATAAAGTATAAATAATAACGCTCTCTAAGAAATTATGTATCTTAGCCGAGCGTGGTGGTGCACGCCTTTAATCCCAGCACTTGGGAGGCAGAGGTAGGAGGATCGCCGTGAGTTCAAGGCCACCCTGAGACTACATAGTGAATTCCAGGTCAGCCTGGACTAGAATGAGACCCTACCTCGAAAAACCGAAAAAAAAAAAAAAAGAAATTATGTATCTTAGAGAAGATTACAGGGAGGTATCATAAAGGGACAAGAGAGCAAGAATTGACTAAACAGCACAGAACTTGAGAAAGGCTTCAGAAATTTCAGTGACTTTCCAATATGCAATACTTACCTGTGAGAATTGACTGGTCAACTCTTAGAGTTGTAGATTTGATGGAAGTTAATCTTATGTCAGCAGGAACTTTGTCACCAACTAATTAGGGATTTAAAAAAAGCAGCTTAAGTGAGCAACTTTTGCAAAGATATAACTTAAAGATGAGCTTGCCTCAAAAATAAACTTTTTTTTTAAAAGCAAGAACCAGACCTATAGTACAATATGACAATATATAAAACAAGCAATATGATCCACCTACCACAGGCTCCTAAAACTCAGGATGGATATGAAACTTGAAATACAGGAAGGAAGACAACTATATTTTGGGAAATCTCAGAAGACAGAGGTAGGAGGATCACTGTGAGTTTGAGGCCACCCTGAGACTATAGAGTGAACTCCAAGGTCAGCCTGGGCTTGAGTGAGACCCTACCTTGAAAAACCAAAAAAGTTCATTTAGGAACTCTAAAGGGCCCAAGTGTCTGAGCCCTTTTCCTTGATGTATATTTAAGGAAAATGCCAAACACACCCAGTAACAGATAAAGCCAGAGTCCCACGTTTGCCATGAGAATAGTAACGGCATGCTTGAGTCTTCAGGGCTGTGGAGTAAATGCACATCTGCATCGAGGCAAAAGAACAAGCGAACATTCAAAGCACAGGGGCTGGAGCACTGCCTCTAGCAGCATTCCATGATGTTCTGAAAGGCAGTGAATGTGGTTTTACAAGTAGTAATGCAATGACAGCTAAAAACTAGAAAAAACTCCCCCTGGAATTACAAGTAGTATTAAGTCAAATCTTCACTTTCCAAATTTATTCTACATACTGAGTTATAGCTCTGTCACTGGTTATGGTTATATATAAAATGACCAAAAGGCATCCTGCCCAAAAAGTAAACACTTCTCCTTTTAAAGAATTTTTTTTTCTTTGCGAGAGTGAATAGCCAGGACCTCTTGCCACTGCAAATGAACTCCAAATTTTGTGCATCTGGCTTTGCAAGCAAGCATCTTTAACCACTGAACCACCTTCTTAGCCCAAGAAATATTTATTTATTTGAGAAAGAGACATAGATAGAGGGGGCAGGGTAGGGAGGCTCTTGCCACTGCATACGAAATCCAGACACATAAGGGTCTGGCTTGATGTGGGTACTAAGGAAACTGAACTTGGGCTGGTAGGCTTTGAAAGAATGAGTTTAATATGCTGAGCCATCTCTCCAGCCCCACTAAATCTTTGTGTTTTTTACCCTAAGCTTCTATTGATTTATTATTCACGAGAGAGAGAGAGAGAGAGAGAGAGAGAGAGAGAGAGAGAGAGAGAGAGAGAGAACGAGAACGAGAACGTGCACATGCCTATCTGTGCCAGAGCTTCTTGATGGTACAAATGAACTAACTCCAGAGTCATGTGCCTCTTCTGGGTCTAGCTTTATGTGGGTACTGAACTCAGGCCAATAAGCTTCAGAAGCAAGTGCCTTTAACCATGGAGCCATCTCCTTAGCCCAACACAGGACTTTTTGATCTTTCAATTTAGTTCCAACTTTCTGTTCTTCAGAGCTTTTAAATTCAAGAATGCAATGTAGTTACAAGGCAGCACAGAAAGAGTTTGTCAATATGTAATCCCGGGAGGCAACAATCATCCCTGAATGTGACTGCAGAGACACATACATTAAAAGTGAAATTCCTGCTGAAATGCTTATGCAATAAGCAGCAATATTACCACTGAATAAACTAGAAGCTGCTCGGCATGGTGGTGCACACCTTTAATGCCAGCACTCAGAAGACAGAGGTAGGAGGATCACTGTGAGTTTGAGGCCAGCCTGAGACTACATAGTGAACTCCAGCTCACTCGGTAGCCCTACGCCAGCAATCCTCCTAACTGGCACAAAATAAAACCTGAGTTGCAGTTTCTCTTTGGTTACTGACAGTCTTATTACATAGCTCTTGTTAGCCTTGAACTTGTAGAAATTCTGCCTCAGCCTCCCAAGTGCTGGGATTACAGGTATATACTCCATCAGGCTTTAACTGTATTATTTCTGCTTGTCATAAATTAACCTGATCCTCCACGTCCTAGACCACAGTAAAGGAGAACAGAGTGCAAGATCAACAAAATTATTCCCACCCTTCCCCCTTTCTCTTTTTCTTTCATTTCACAACTGCCATTCTAATTTTAACTGATAGTTAAATATTTAGCTATTGAGGCTGGGCTTTGAAAACCTGTAAGTCTTGTGATCCCCTTTTCTCAAGAGTAGAGTTCAGTGACTGGGAAGATTGCAAAGCCTGGCAGCCTGGGGTTCAATTTCCAAATAGTACTCACACAGAGCTAGACACAAGAAGTGGCATATGTGCTGAGCACTGGCTGGCAGCAGCAAGCAAGCAAGAAGCCCTGGAGTACCATACATAAAAATACTTCTTTTAAAGTGCCTTTAATCCCAGCACTCAGGAGGCAGAGGTAGGAGGATCGCCATGATTTCGAGGCTAGCCTGAGACTAGATGAATTCCAGGTCAGCCTGGGCTAGAGCGAGACCCTACCTCAAAAAACCAAAAAGGATCAGCGTTCAATACACTTGGGATTGAGCTAGGAATTCACAGTATTTTTTTTAGGGTTTTCTAAATTTATTTTTAAAAATAACAAAGATAATGCCCACAACTACAGGCTCAACAGATTCTGTAAAGGCCTGTTTAGAACAGCTGTTATTACGTGATGTTTCTCATGTGCCAGGAACACCAGTTTAAAGATGAGCGCTAAAGCATCCTGCACTTGGGAAGTGACTACCTTAAAGTTGTATGATTATTCTGCTCATTAGGTGGCCTTATTGTGTAATGAAAGAAATATCCAAACAAGTTTTTAAAGCTGCTATATTCTAGGGCTGGAGAGATGGCTCAGAGGATAAAGGGATTTGTTTGCAAAGCCTGACGGCCTGGGTTCAATTCTCCAGGACCCACGTAAAGTCAGATGCACAAAGTGGTACATGCATCTGGAGTTTGTTTTGCAGTGGCAGGAGGCCCTGGTGTGCCCATGCTCTGTCTCTGTCTCTCTCCCTCTCTCTCTCTCTGTAAGTAAATAATTTAAAAAAAACAACAACAAAATAAAACCCTGCCACATTCTAGCATTCTCTTAGCTAGAAGCACCTTCTAAAGGCTAGGAAATAAAGCTTAAGGAAACTCAACTAACAATGTGATAGACTGCTTCACTGTTAGTGATCAGAGTCCATTTATGACTGGCAGATAGGAAGCAGGTTTTATTAAGGTAAGTAGGAGACATCTCTGGAAACAAACTCATCTAATACTTTTTGAAGACACTGACAGTTTCCTCTGTCCACAGGCTTCTGTAAATCTCAGCAGACAGGGCTCTGCCTGAGAAGTAAGCAATGCAATGCTGTTCCAATTATTGCATCCAGTAACACATTTCCCTGGTGGGGCTTGTCAATGTCCTCAGGGTAAATGGGAGTGGAAGATCCTCACGCTTGCTAAGATGATGCTGTGTAATTTTCTTTTTCGATGTTTGGGCTGAGGCAGGTATTAAAAAAAATCTGTTATAGACTACATCTCATTTGTTTTGCATCTGCCTTTGAAACTCAGCTTTTGGCTCTTTCAGTCTGTAGCTTTTTACCTTGATACCACAATAAAGATTTCTGCATCAGGGTACAATTTTAAAGAGTACAAATAATACTTGGTTAAAGGAAATTATCTCACTGCCCCATTTTAGACGTGAACACAAGTTTCCTTATAAGTGTTTAAGCCACTATACTCCACAAATGACTTCACTCATTTCAAATACATTTCTTTTATTTTTGTTTTTTTTTTTGTAGCAGTAAAGTTTAATTTTTTTTAAATTTATTCATTTTCAAGCAGAGAGATACAGAGGAAAGAGAGAGCGAGCACACCAGGGCCACCACCTTGTGGGTCTGGCATATGTGGGTACTGGAGAGTTGAACCTGGGACCTTAGGCACTGAAGGCAAGCGCCTTAACTGCTGAGCCATCTCTCCAGCCCTTATTTTTGGTTTTGAGGTAGGGTCTTGCTCTAGTCCAGGCTGACCTGGAATTCTCTATGTAGTCTCAGGGTGGCCTTGAACTCACAGCAATCCTCCTACCTCTGCCTCCCGAGTGCTGGGATTAAAGGCATGCACCACCATGCCCGGCTTCAAATACATTTCTTAAGATCTGGGCTCAGAGGTTCAAGGCGCTTGCTTCTGATGCCTACTGCCGCCCTGGGTTTGATTCCCTAATAACCATGCAAAACCAGAAGCACAAGGTGGCCCCTGCGTCTAGAGTTCATTTGCACCGGCAAGAGGTCCTGACATGCTTGTACTGTTTGTCTCTCAAACAAATAAAAAATATTTTAAAAGAATCAGTTGGGTCTTCAGCACAGGGAATAAAAAAAGAATCAGTTGGGCATGGTGGCGTACATCTTTAATTCCAGTACTTGGGAGGCCTAGGCAGGAGGATTGCTGTGAGCTCAAGGCCAGCCTGAGACTATGTAGTGAATTCCAGGTCAGCCTAGGCTAGATGGAGACCTCACCTGTTGTTGCTGTTGCCTGGGATAGTCTTCCTGGAGCTTACTGGGTGCTATCAGAATGCCTAAGAGCCCCAAGCCCCAAGGGACCCTAATTCAATTTTCTGATGAGGACCCTGATATGCAACTGCCTTGTCTGGAGCAAAGAGTCCATGGCTGCACTGTCACTGTTAGGCCCTTTCAAGGGCATTACCTACTTTATTTATTTGGTTAAAGGTTCTCATTAAAGACACTTCTTTCCTAAATAAATAAATAAAAATAAGGGGGGGGGGCTAGAGCTATGGTTCAGTGGTTAAGTGCTTGCTGCAAAGCCTAACAATCTGGGTTCAATTCCTCAGTACCCACCATAAAGCCAAATGCAGAGTGGTGCGTGAAATTCCTTTGCATCGGCTGGAGGGCCTGACATGCTCACTCTCTCTCTCTCTCTGCTTGTAACACCCCCCCTCCAGCCCATTTTTCTAGGCAGGGTCTTGCTTATCTAAGCCCAGGCTGATCTGGAACTCACTATGTAATTCTTTTAATCTCTCAGGCTGGTCTCAAACTCATGGTGATCTTTCTACCTCGATCTCCTGAGTGCTGGGATTAAAGGTGTGTGGTCCACCTCGCCCAGCTAGAAAAATCTTAAGTTTGGGGGCACCTGATGTGCCCAATCTTATTTGAGCCCGAGTCTCTACAAACACTGGAGCTTGTGGTCTTTCGAACTCATGCGATACCTGGGTTTCTGCTCCCCTTTGAGGGAGGGGTTACGGTGTGTGGCCATACCCAGCTGTTTATGAGGGACCTCAAGATTCAAATTTGGACAGTTGAAGGCCCCCTCAGGCCTTCCTGCTTGCACATGAAGGGCACTTAACCACTGAACCATCTCTCCAGCCCTAATTTTAATTTTTTAATTTATTTTTTATGTGAGGGCTGGGATCTCAACTGCATGGCAAGGGCATATATAATATATATGCATTATATAATACATATGTATTATATATATTTAAATCCTATTGTGTCAAATTCAACCAAATCTGTTCTAAGAAAACTATAAGGGATCAGTAATCATCTCCTAAACACCATTATTGGTTTTTTGCCATTTGAATGGCTCCTAGGAAAAGCAAGTTATAATCAAGTATTTAAAATTGTTAACATTTAACTATGATTCAAACATTTTCATTGTTTCCAATTTAGGTTTAAATTTCGTAGTCAAGCAGAGTGAATGAAGGTTCTTGACCAGACAAGCCTTCCTTGCTTGTCTGAACACCTTTAAACCTTGGGGAGAGGGAATATTCTCTTATACCCATGCTACACAAGACCAAGAGCTCCAGAAGGCAGAGTAACCAGGGTTTTTGAATTTTCTGTTACTAATACACCTGGCACATAGTAGATGCCAAACAAGTAAGTTGCATACATTTTAACATGTAAGTATTATGAGGCTTCTAGAAGCCAGCCAGAGCCTGGTAGTGCAGACTGGTAACCACACCAACTCAGGAGGCTGAGGTAATAGGAGTCCAAGTTTATGGCAAGCTTGGACAATTTAGTAAGATCCTGATGTGGGTATAGTTCAGGTTGGTACAGTGCTTGCCTAACACTTTTTTTTTTTTTTTTTTTTTTTTGGTTTTTTGAGGTAGGATCTCACTCTAGTCCAGGCTGACCTGGAATTCACTATGTAGTCTCAGGGTGGCCTTGAACTCATGGAGATGCTCCTACCTCTGCCTCCTGAGTGCTGGGATTAAAGGTGTGTGCCACCACGCCCAGCTTTGCTTAACATTCTTAAGGCCCAAACTCCAGTACCACAGAAAGACAGAACTTCAGAACAGTACAGCTGATCCCATCAGGCATGTTTTCAATTAGAGGCAACAAGGTAACCCATGAGTTCATGTAGAGGCAGCCAACCATGCAGCATGCTAGGTTAGAGGGCAAAGTGTGTGGCCTACCAGCAAGACCCACCCCACAAACCATTATTTTAAACTATAAAAGTAAAACATGCTTTTTAAAGGTGAAACTCTATTCCTCTCTGCTTACTTAGCATACACACCAAACTGTCTTTATGCACAACACATGAAAACTTCACTGAAGGGCTGAAGGAGAACACTTCTGTCCAATTGGAAGAACCCAGCAGGGCATAGCTACGTGCATCTGTAATGCCAATCCTGCAGGGGACCAGAGACCCCCAAATGGTCAGAATTTGAGGAGGGGGAGACAACAAATCCAAGATGTGGGAGATTCAGCTAAAATAACAACAGAAGAGCAGTGAAATGTCTGCCTGAATACTGCAGGCTAGCACACAGGGCACTGCATGGACAAACAGACAGACAGAGACACACACATCGTCCACTGAACAAAACCAGACCTTTTACCTTAGTCTCTACAGATCTGCCTCACTTTTTTTCTTTACTGGCACCAACACTTGGAGAATGCCATCATTGCTATGAGGACTTTATAGGTCACTAACACAACCTTCACACCAGCTTGTCATAAGCAATATTCTTAGTCTATAAATAAGGTGATTTTCAAGGTCATAGTATTTCACAGCCACACTTGGGTCTAACTCAACCCTCCATTTTCATGGTCATCCATGTTTTGCCAATTTTTTCTTTACAGTGTTACAGAGGAACGAACACCTTTCCCTTCCTGAAGACATGCTCAGTGAAGCAGAATTAACAGTCTACTTCCACTGACATCCCTGTCATTTCTCCATAAACACCAGCTTGTAACCATCTAAGCACAGGCAATGCTCAGCACTTGTTTTTTCCAAAAAAAAAAAAAAAAAAAAGATCTCCAACATACTACACTAGGAAAAGTAACACCCCTCTTTTGTTTCATGGTTTCCAAAATCTTAAATCTTAGTGGCAAGAATGGAACGGATGACACTTACTGGTACCATGACTACCACTGAGTCATGAGGATTGGAGAGGTGGTGATTACAGGAAACCAGGAAATGCCAGTCCCATGTAATCAGGTCAGGCTTCAAGATCAACTGGTCCATCATGGTCTGTGGGTGGGAGAGACTTTCCAGAATTCCTCAGTCTTAACTATTTTGACAGTACTCACTTAAAAATGTTTCTAATACATCTACACTCTTAGCTTTAGACAATTTTGTTCTTTACAAGTTACATGAAGAATTGCCTCTGGATTTATAGCTACTACTAAATGATTTGTTTCTATTGTTTCCTGGACTTGCATTCTGTTTACTCACATCCTTCTCACTGTGAACCAACTTCACAGAAGAAAGAAACCAAAAACAACCTGTTCAACACTTTGGCCACATCTCTTTGTGTTTGGGTTTGACATTTTATGGACAGGTGAAGATGATCAGTTCTAACTATGTCTCACCCGTAGCATGTAAGCTGCTTGAATCAAATAGTAATTACACCATTTAACCACACTTCTGTTTTTAGAACAGAGCAGACTTGCAGGAAGAGGAGCAAATAATAAACCTCTGAAATTACATACTTTAAATATATGTCTTTGGAGACAGTCCATAGGTTTATTCTCAAATGGATGGTGATCTAGAGCCTTTGATACTTCAAGTGTGATCTAATTGGGAATTTGCTAGAAAATGTGCATTTAAACAAAGTCCAGTGACCGCTATGCACATGAAATCTGAGTATTGCTCTGAAAGGAAATTAAGAAATGAATTAATCAGCCGGGTGTGGTAGCTTGAACTTGCACTCAGGAGGCAGAGGTAGAAGAATTGCTATGAGTTTGAGGCTAGCCTTGAAATACAGAGTTCCAGGTCAGACTGGGTTAGAGTGAGACCTTATTTTTTTTTTGGGGGGGGGGGTTGTCAAACCAAACAGCCTTCATTTTGTGCTTCAAAATTTATTCATTTTTAAGTTATAAGACCCTTATTTGAAAGCAGAAAGAGAATTAGTTGAGCACGCAAGGGGCTTTTGCCACTGCAAACGAACTCCAGGTGCATGGGCCACTTTGTGTACCTGGCTATCCATGGATACTGGGGAATTGAACCTGGGTCCTTAGAATTGCAAGCAGATGGCTTTAACTACCAAGTCATCTCCCCAGCCCCAAAGTTTATTGTATTTGTAAGACAAGATTTCACTGGCCTTGAATCTAATGTAATCTTGAGGGTTGGGATTATAGGTGTGAAATACCATGCTCTGCATTTTTTTGCCCTTTTTTAAAAAACATAACTAAATCACATAACTAAAAACATAACTATGTAGTCTCAGGGTGGCCTTGAACTCACGGCGATTCTCCTACCTCTGCCTCTAAAGTGCTGGGATTAAAGGTGTGCACCACCACGCCCGGCCTGAATAATTTTTTAAAATGTTTTATTTATTTGAGAGAGAGAAAGAGACAGAGAGAGAGAATAGGCACACCAGGGCCTCCATCCACTGCAAATGAACTCCAGATGTATGTGCCCTCTTATGCATCTGGCTTTATATGGGCACTGGGGAAGCGAACTCGGGTCCTTTTGTGTTGCAGGCAAACGCCTTAACTGCTAAGCCAATCTCTTCAGCCCCTGAATAATTTTTAAAACTGTTGGCTCTACTGTTAACACTTAAATCTTCATTTCAGGAATTAAAATTAGAAGCAGAGGTAGGAGGATCGACATGAGTTCAAGGTCACCCTGAGACTACAAAGTGAATTCCAGGTCAGCCTGGCTAGAGCGAGACCCTACCTTGAAAAAAAAAAAAAAAAGAAATTAAAATTAATTTCTTTATAGAAACTCTAAAGCAGTATTTTATTAAGGCTGACCTGGAATTCACTATGTAGTCTCAGGGTGGCCTTGAACTCATGGTGATCCTCCTACCTTTGCCTCCCGAGTGCTGGGATTAAAGGCGCACACCACCATGCCCAGCTTAAAAATGTTTTTAAATATATGTTTATATCTTAAAATGAATTAACAAGCAAACATAAAAATCAAAACAAAAACAAGCAGAATAGTCTTCAAAGCAAATGAATGCCCCTCACAAGGTGGAGTCTCGTGTATATGGATGCACTGGGCCTTTTGCCATTGCAAACACCAGACACTCCTGCCACTCTTTTTAGGTCCAGCTTTACAGAGGTGACTGGGAAATTGAACCCTGTCTGACAGGCTTTGTAAGGCTTTCACCACTGAGCTAACTCCCTAGCCCCTGAAAACTTGCAAATGGAGGGTTGGAACAAAGGACTCTGCCTCAAAAAGAGGTGAAAGGCGAGGACCAACCTGAAAGTTTCATCTGACTCCATGATGCATACTGTGGCACACATGTCTGCACTCACATACATACACTTATAAATAAAAATAAATGGATAGCTGGGCGTGGTGGCGCACACTTTTAATCCCAGCACTCCGGAGGCAGAGGTAGGAGGATTGCCATGAGTTCAAGGCCACCCTGAGACTACATAGTGAATTCCAGGTCAGCCTGGGCTAGAACGAGACCCTACCTCAAAAAACCAAAATAAATAAAAATTAAAAAAAAATTCAGGAATATAGCCAGACCTGGTGCCACATGCCTGTAATTCCAGAAGTTGGGAGGTGAACGGAGGAAGATCAATGAATTCAAGGTCATCCTCAGCTATACAGTGAGTTTGAAGTTAGCAATTAAGACTGTCATTCTGATCACTCACATAATCTTAGAATAGGACTTATTCCAGAGTATGCAGTAGGACAGGAATCATCTGAGGATATTTATGTCTTGCACTATTTGTCAACCATGGGTTACTAAGATACAAAACAATCCTGAAAACAGCGGCCTTGAGAAAGCAGTAATCCTCCCAGGGCATATGCCAAAGCTTCCAAAATTCTAAAATTCCTCATTTTTTTTTTTCTGAGAAGTTAACATTTATTTAACCTCTACTACTTTTTATATATGGGAACTGTGGAAAGGGGGTGAGGGGGTTGTTATTTGTTTCAAGGAATGGTCTTACTCCAGCCCAAGTTGCCCTGGAACTCAGTGTCCCTCCTACCTCTGCCTCCTGAGTACTGAGATGAAAGCATGAGCCACCATGAGCCTGGCAGGGACTGTGTTAAAAGCTGTCCATGTATTAGAGTATACAGGTATCAAGAGTGTCAAAGAGGAAAATAAGGCACTGTTAGGGTAAATTTCTAAACAGGCTAGAAATGGTAGGTCCAGAATTTGAACACAGCTCTGACCATCTGTTGAGCTGTATCTCTAAAAGCCCTTAGATACAGCAACAGGTCAGCCTAGAGTGAGGCCGTTTCAAAAACCCCAAAAGATTTTAATAAGAAAAAAATATGGAAATTGAAGTTAACCTTTATATTTTTCACAAAAATGAGTTAGTAGGTTAAAAATACATATTTTTCTGGTTTTACTTTTTTAAATTTATTTTGCCTCTGCTTCCTGAGTGCTAGGACTATATGCTACACTGCCTTACTTTTTATGTTTATTTGCAAGCAAAGAGAGGAAAATCGGTGTGCCAGGGCCTCTTGCCACTTCCAACGATTTCCAGACAAATGTGCCACTTTGTGCATCTGGCTTTACATGGACACTGGGGAATAGAACTCGGGCTGCCAGGCTTTGTAAACAAGGGCCTTTAACTGTTGAGCCATTTCTCCTGTCTCTACCTTCCTTTTATTGAGATAGGTTTCACACTGTAGTCCAGGCAGGCCTCAAACTCCTAACAATCCTCCTGTCTCAACCTACCAAGTATTGGGATTACAAACATGAGCCACTATATCTGGCTTTAAGAAAAGGAGTATTTTTATATCAAAACCAATGTCTAGAATAGTAAATTCATGAAAACATCAATTAAATTGTGTTTATGAGGAACTACTGAAAGGCAGAGGGAGCATTTTCTAAAAGGGACGGGGCTTCTTTACAGGAAAATAAAGCTGTTAAAAATGGTGACCTGTGCTTTCCACAAATTCAAATATAACATATGCACCAAGTGCATTATATATTGTCTAACAAACTTATTATAGTTAAATCCAGAGGCAATAAACCACAATGACTCATGTTTCTCAACTGTTCAAGGTGACAGTTAAAAGGCAAACATAAGGTTATCACAGTATTCATATGCTTTATATTCAACTCTAAGTTTAAACTCTAACTTTAGCCAAGGCACACAGACTTCCACAATCTATTCTAACATAGCTCACATCAGCCAAACCCAATTTGACACTTCAGTCACTATTACAGAGAACTTGTGACATACCCAACAAAAGTAAATGTAACTAAGTACCCACTGCCAAGTAGTACAAGAGCATCTAATAGTGTTTGTATCACCTCTGTTCAAACTCCTGAGTTAGGTCGAAACTCAAGAAAGCATAGTACATAAAGGCCATGATCAAAGTACTGCCTAAGCTTTCAGCAAGGCATGCTCAGAAGAGTTGAAGAAAGTGGTTAACTATCAGGGTGTAAGCATTCCCACGAAAGATTCAGAAACAAGTAAAAGGAAAATAGACCTAAATGTTTATGTTGCCTATTGGCAGTAAATAGTATTTAACATTTTTTTCAATATTCAACTTAAGTTTTTCAATATTAAATTTATTTTCTTAATAATAAAAAGATTACGGGCTGGAGAGATGGCTCAGTGGCTAAGGTACTTGCCTCCAGTGCCTAAGGCCCTGGGTTCAATTCCCCAGTACCCACATAAGCCAGACCCACAAGGTGGTGGCCCTGGTTCTCTCTCCTCTCTCTCTCTCTCTCTCTCTCTCTCTCTCTCTGTATCTCTGCTTGAAAATGAATAAATAAAATATTTAAAAAAAAATAATAATAATAAAAAGATTAAGCCAAGAGAAGAGGTAAACAACAGATGGATGGAGCAGTGACTGAAGAGACAGACAAGGTCTCAGATTTGGGTGTGTTCTAGAGATGGAAGAAACAGCCTCAGACAAGAGGGTAAGAGAAAAAAATCAAGACTGAAGCTGAGGATGCACCTCAGTTGATAAGTGTGCTTGTACATCTGGATAAAGCCTTGACTCAATCCCCCAGCAGCAGATAAACCCAGACAAGGTGGTACATATCTGTCATCTCAGCCCTCAGAAAACAAAAGCAGAAGGATGAAGAGTTCAAAGTAGCCGGGCGTGGTGGCGCACGCCTTTAATCCCAGAGCACTCACTCAGGAGGCAGAGGTAGGATTGCTGTGAGTTCAAGGCCACCCTGAGACTACATAGTGAATTCCAGGTCAGCCTGGGCTGGAGAGAGACCCTACGTTGAAAAACAGTTCAAAGTCACCTTGGCCAGCATGGACTACATGAAACCCTGCTTTGACCCAACCCCACCTCTTGGGGTTTCTGTCAGTCCAGAGAAGTGGTGAGAATTTCGACTTCCCAAAATGAGAATTGGCAATTTATTCTCATTTCTCTCATAAGGAAAGAGTCAAATACACCAGTACTGAAGACAAGCTGGCCGTGGATTGTTTGTTTTTATGGGTAGACAGGCAGCCATGGTACATGTGTGGTGGTCAGAGGACAACTTCCAACTTATCTGCTCGGATTTTCCAGTCTCTGCCTCCCTATGGAAACCATAGGGATTACAGGCACATGCTACTATGTTCTGTGGGTTCTGAGGATCCCAACTCAGGTCCTCCTGCCTGCATGGCAAGTGCTTTACCCACTGAGCAACCTCCCACCAGGCCTTGTTTATTACATACAAATGCTTTTCTAAGCTTCAAGGTCAAAAATATACACATATTGTACAAAGAACCTATTTTCCTCTGATGTTTTCTTCCTCAGTTACTAAGTAATACAATTCAGGCCACTCACTTAAGCCAGAAATTCTGAGGTTATCTTTGATTCCCCACCATACCTTCATCACCTCCACTGCAACACCACTAATTAAAACCCACTCTTAAGGTAGGAGGATCACTTTGAGTTCAAGGCCACCCCGAGACTACAGAGTGAATTCCAGGTCAGCCTGAGCTAGAGTGAGACCCTACGCCTTGGAAAAAAAAAAAAAAAAAAAAACCCACTCGGCTGGAGCTACAGCTGCCTAGCATAAACAACACAAAGCACTGGGGAAAACAAACAAGCAAACCCCCAAACAGCCTTGCTCCTTTGCATTTAGGCCATGAGTTCATCTTTCAAGCTATACACGACCAGAATAATTAATATTTTGGACTGTGTGGCCTGAGGATTCTCATTGCAATCTTGTTTAGGAACTATCCTTTATAAACTCTTTCATTCCCTTCATTTTTTTCTTACTGCATTACTACGCTCAATGCCTCTTGCCCTCATTATCTCTTGCTTAGACTATTAAAATTGCCTCCCTCGCCCTAATTGTTCCCCATCCTGACCTATTTTCTGTATGACCACCAGAATTCTCTAACTCACACCTTTTGTTAATTTAAAAAAAAAAAAAAAAAAGGCAGCTAGGTGTGGTGGTGTAGCACACTTTTGATGCCAACACTCAGGAATCTGAGATAGGAGGGTCACTGAGTTTGAAGCCAGCCTGAGACTCCAGAGTGAGTTACAGGTCAGCCTGGACTGCATCCTGAAACCCTACCTCAAAAAACAAACAAACAGTGGGGATAAATCATAACAAAATATAAGAAAGTATAGGTTGGGTGTGGTGGCACACGCCTTTAGTCCCAGCAGAGGTAGGAGGATCACTTTGAGTTCAAGGCCACCCCGAGACTACATAGTGAATTCCAGGTCACCTTGAGCTAGAGGAAGACCCTACTTCTAAAAACCAAAAAGAAAGGCATGTGGCTTACACCTATAATCCCAACATTTTGGGAGGCTAAGGTGAGAGGCTAACTGTGAGTTTCAGGCCATCCTGTACTACAAAGACCCATGCATTTTAAAAAAGAACAAAGTATAATGACACATAGATATAAAAATATCATAATGAAAGTCATTAACTTGTAAGGCTAACTTAAAAAAGAAAATTTAGCAACAGTTAGTGAATTCTTAATGATCTCTTTATCAGGTTTCCTGATTTTGATTACTTTTCTTGTGAAGTTTGGTGGTGGAAATTACTGTACTTGTGAAGCTTAGTGGCCTAATATGAAGGACTGGAAAGCCAGGCATGGTGGTGAATGCCTTTCATCCCAGCACTAAGGAGGTGAGGCAGAGGTAGGAGGATTGCTATAAATTCTGAGTCCAGCCTGGGATTAGAGAGTGAGTGCCAGGTCAGCTTGGGCTAGAAGTGAGACTCTGTCTCAAAAAAAAAAAAGAAAAAGAAGACTGGAATTTGATCCCACAGCACCACAAAATAAACACACTTAGCACACACAAGTAAGCAAGCAGCACAAGGCATCATATGTGAATACACTCCCTAAGAGTCCAGATAGAAACAAATGTATATACAGACTGAAAATGCACATGCACTGAATGATTACCATTTGGAAAGTTTGGGCAAGGCTTTCTGGGATAATCTCTATTTTCTTTAAACTTTTCAAGTTTGAAATTATGTCAAAAAAGTTATGTTAATGTCCAATAGTCAAAACACTGAGCTGTGCTTTTGCTAACAGTGTTCTTTTTTTCTTTCTTTTAGGGTCTCGCTCTAGGCCAGGCTGACCTGGAATTAGTCTCAGGGTGGCCTCAAACTCACAGCAACACAGTGAAACTCTCTCAAACAAACCAACAAACCATGAAGGGGCTGTTAGAGAGATGACTAGTGTTCATGCCCCCAGCACCCACATAATGTAGGGTGGGCATGGTGCCCACCTATAACCTCAGTGCTAGGGAGATGGAGAAAGGACTTCCCAGGAAAAGTGAAATAGCTAGTCTAGCCCAATCAGCAAATAAAACAAAAGTGGAATGATTGAGCAAGCTCTTCAATGTCAACCTCTGGCTTGCACATACATGCATGCATACCACACACCCCTACAACCCTCCCCCCAAAATGTGAAGGTGCTGAAATATTTCAAAATAATCTTACAGAAAACAAACACTAATGTTATAGCCAACATATGAAAATAATTGTTTTAAATATAACTATGAACATACGCAAGCTAAATATAATTATAAGCCTCGAAACAAGGACTACATTTAAAAATCCAATCTTGGAAAAAGAAAATGATAAACTCAACTCACCAGCAACTTCTACAATATCGCCGGGAACTATGTCTTTAGCTTTAATCCGTTGTACACTCTTTCTGTCCTGTCGATACACTTTACCCATTTCAGGCTCATACTCCTTAAGGGCTTCTATTGCATTTTCAGCATTTCTTTCCTATTAATAGAAAACAGGAGAGTAAACCTGCTTGCCACTCCTCAAGAATTTCTAGATTAGGAATCAAAGCTTTAGTTTTAAAACTAAAAGGAGAAAAAAAAAAGCATACTAATGACATTTGCATCAAAAAAATCCTACCAGCCGGGCGTGGTGGCGCACGCCTTTAATCCCAGCACTTGGGAGGCAGAGGTAGGAGGATCGCCGTGAGTTCAAGGCCACCCTGAGACTACAGAGTGAATTCCAGGTCAGCCTGGGCTAGAGCGAGACCCTACCTCGAAAAACCAAAAAAAAAAAAAAATCCTACCTAGGGGCTGGAGAGATGGCTCAGTGGTTTAGGTGCTTGCCTGCAAAGCCTGTCGATCCGGGTTCAATTCTCTATGTCCATGTAAAGCCAGATGCACAAAGGGGCACATACATCTGCAATTCATTTGTAGTAGCTGGAGGCCCTAGCGTGCCCATTTTCTCTTCTTGCAAATAAAAATTTTTAAAATTCCTATCTTTTTTTTTTTTTTATATTTTTATTTATTCATTTTCAAGCAGAGAGATACAGTGAGAGAGAGTGAGAAAGAGAAACAGGCCACCACCTTGTGGGTCTGGCTTATGTGGGTCCTGGGGAATTGAACCCAGGGCCTTAGGCACTGGAGGCAAGTGCCTTAACCACTGAGCCATCTCTCCAGCCCTAAAATTCCTATCTTAAAGCAACCAACTTTTTGCAAGGACTCTTATTCATTCTACTTTACATGAAAGGAAGTGGGCTAGAGAGATGGCTCGGCGGTTAAGGCACTTGCCTCCAGTGCCTAAGGCTCTGGGTTCAATT
>PVHP010008534.1:0-52963 GCA_004024765.1 Zapus hudsonius | reverse complement strand
TCTTTCCGCCCCCTCTTCCGCATAGTTCCCTGAGTCGTGGTGGATGAGTATTAAGGCTGCTTTAAGGTTGTGAGCTTAGAGGTCTTTGTGTCGAAATCATTGGTTTCTGTCTCACTGGCTTATCCTGTGTTGATTTAATGGCTGTGGCTGTGGGCCCCTTGTTCATCCCGTCATTCTCTGCGGGGTTCCATTTGGATCCCACGATATGACTGTGGTGGGTCCTCTCTTGCCATAATCTCAGCTATCAGCCTACAACACAATCTCCATCGGAGAGTGAGATCAGTGTAGGTTAACAAATATACACAATTCTGGATTACCTAGATTCTATTTTTAGTAGTCTCCCTGTCACTCACTCCCATAGTGCATCTTGTTTTGGGAGCCCAAAAGTACGGGATCCGGTGCCTATTGCCCTGAATCCCTAGTTCCAAACAAGGAGTCCCCCTCACTGAGTGGAAAATTGGTCGAATTTGAAAGCTGTTGATTGTCTCCCCCAGGCCCAGGCTCCTCCATTACACCAAGTGCTCCTTTGTTGGTTCACTGTTCCCTCCCAGTAGGAGGTGTGGTCAGCCTACTCATGGCCGCAGATTGTGTTTCATGTCAATCGTCTGTTTACTCCAGCTGTCGTTGATCAGTTTCCCCTGGCAGCCTGTGCAGTGCCTTCCAGCACTACACTAACTGCCTTCTGGGGGCTGGATATCATTCCGGACGTTGAAGGGTTTCTCGATGCTGATCGCATGAGGATAAACCATATTAGGTTCAAAACTATAAAATCCTTACGAACATACTGTAACCTATTGAGAAAGTAGTGAGTGTCACCTGGCAAGAGGGGCCATGAGTAGTAGGGGAGATAGTCTAAGCCTGTGAATAATTAGATCAGCCTGACAACCCCTGGTTCCAACCACTGGTTCCTTCCCTCACTGAGCTGTTGACCAAAGCGACTCATGAGATTCCAACAACAAGACAGAATTCTGTCAAAGCTCTTGAGTGCTTTCCCCAGGCCTGAGCCAAGAACACTTTAATGTTAGCTCCATCATCTTCATTAATTATTCTCTACTCATTTTGATTTCAAATATTCTTCATCCTGAGTTGTTGATCATGAGCTTGAAGAACATGATGGATCTACTCCAGGGATGAGGGTGTTTCATGTGTTCCAGATGTGGGCAGCCCTCAGGGGGACTAAGAGATCGAGAAGAGCTAAGACCCCATTATACACCTGATAAGGGCTGTGGTCTCTGTTTTAATGTCCAGTGTCTGTGTTCAGACCTAACAATGAAAATGATGGAAAGTGAATGATCAAGAACACTTGTGAAGTATAATTACAATGTTAACAAGTTTTATTCTTTGTTTAAAAACATGGGGCTGGAGAGATGGCTTAGAGGTTAAGGTGCTTGCCTACAAAACCTCACGACCTGGGTTCCATTCCCTGGTACCCATGTAAATTAAAGCCAGGTGCACAAAGTGGTGCATGCATCTGGAGTTCATTTGCAATGCCTGGGGGCCCTGGCATGCCCATTCCCTCTCCTCACTCTCTCTGTCCTTGAAAATTAATCATAAAACAAAATATTAAAAAATAACACTATGCACCATTCAACCTCATTACAAAATGTTGCATTTTGATCAAAATGATATCCACAGACTTGACAGATGGGAGGGAGTGTTTACAGATGCTAACACTGTTATAAAATGATAACATCATAAAAGGAAAATGACAACCATAAGATTTTTGGTATCAATACAAATCCTATCATCTTTATCTCTCCATTTCATTTTTCCTTTATGCTAAGTCATCTTGAATGTAAAATCCTTTTTGGAACCAGAGGATGATGTAAATAGAACCTCCACAAATCCCAAGTATAAACAGTCTTTATTTGATTCCCTCTGAATTTGCAATAAAGTTTAGCTTTGCTTAACACAGCCATTCACAAATTGTTGGTACCTATGAACGGAATCTTATTTTCAGATAAGGTTGAACTATGACACATTTTTTAAATTGTTTTAACTAGTTATCCCATTTGGGAGACTGGCCATGGTACAAATTTTTTTTTTTTTTTTTTTGGAGCAGACAGTAAACTCAGGACTTAGACCTTTCATTTGCTAATTGGCCACCAGCTTGGTGGCCGAGATAAAGTAAGACAAACTGAACTGGCACCTTCCCAGCCAGAGCTCCCCAGGGCTGTTTTTCTCTCTCCAGCTCTTGCTTGTTTTCCCCACACAGGCATCTCTCCACACTGGGTACTTAATCCTCTTAGGGTCCCTTTCTCTGGGGTGGCCCTGACTCAGAGCAGAGGAAAGAATGGGCTATGCTGGATGGGGGGCTGAAGAAGCAGTCTGAGCTTGTTATTGTGCTCAGGTCCCAGAACAAAGGCATGGAGAGTTCTAGAAGAGTGGAGTTGCAGCCGTTTAACTTTATTTTTTTAATGTTTACTTGAAATATTTTTTAACTTTTTATTGATAGCTGCCATAATTATAGACAATAAACCACTATGATTCCCTCCCCACCCTCCCTCATATATCTTCTTCCTCTCAATTAGTCTCTGCTTTGTTTCAGTGTCATCATCTTTTCCTCCCATTATGTGTAGGTACTATCAGGCACTGTGAAATCATGACTATCAAGGCCATTTTATGTCTGGAAGTTTGCGTTGTAAGCACTCCCCCCCCCCTTCCTTTGTCTCTTACAACTTCTCTAGCTGTTCGGAAGTTTGGATGGCTCGCCATGACCTCACTGGCATCGAGGTGGCCATCAAGGTATTGGAGAAGGCACAGTAGAGATTTCACAAAGTCCCAGAGGAGGTGGACATTTGGAAGACTACCACACACCCAAATACTATTTCCCTGTTTCAGATTGTTGAAATGGACAAGGAGATCTATTTGGTGCTGGAATTGTGCCAGGAAGAGCTAACACAGCACGTTCACAGAGGGCTGTCTGCCCTGCAGGAGGACGAGGCCCGAAGGATCTTCGGTCAGGTTTTAGATGCCATATGTTATTGCCATGACCAAGGAATAACACACAGAGACATCAAGGCAGGTAATATCATGATGGATTCCAGGGGCAAGGTCATCATCATTGACTTCGCCCTGGCCACCAGATTTATGCCAGGGGAGATGCTGACCAAGTACTTCGGGACTTACATGTATATTTCTCCAGAAGTTATCCAGCACCGTGCATATGATGGCCCCCCAAAAAAACATGTCTTTGGGTGTCCTTGTATACTTCCTAGTCACTGGGATCCTCCCATTTAAGTACAAGGCATTCTGGGAACTCAAACAGAAGATTTTAAAGGGAACACACAAGAAACCTGAACAGCTCTCTAAAGACTTAAGGAAACTAATCAGGCTGTGACTAACTGCTCCAGAGCCGAGGCCCACGGTGATGGACATGTAACACCCTTGGCTCCAGCAAGGTGGAGGGAATTCAAATCATCTTGTGTCACTTCCAAGAGGGCTGGACACTGACATCCTGTCAATCATGCAGTTTCTGGGTTTGAACAAAGCAATACCCTCGAGTCCATCTAGCAATGAAGGTTTGATCAGTTAATAGCAATAACAGGCACATAGAAACCCCATGTCCTGGGCCTTTTCCCCACCCCCACTGACCCTGCTGCCTTCCCTCTGGCTCCAAAGAGGAAACACTATGTCCCTGCCCTTTGGACCTTTTCTTCACGCTTAAACATGCAGGAGCAACCTGAGGATGGCCAGCAAGCAGAGCACTAGGCTTTTAGGAGTGTGAATTTCCTGAACATATACCTGTCCTGCTCGAAGAAGAAGCTCACTGTCATCTCAGGACCCAAATGTCTTCCCTGTTCCTGCTCCAGGCACCCTCGTCCCCAGCCCTGGCCCAGAGCTTCTGGAGAAGGTAAGGATGTAGACCACAGAAGAGAAGCCTTGGATATCTACCCGGGGTAACCACAGCCCAGGGAGCAGTGCTGAACTCCAGGAGAAGGTGGGCACCCCTGAGATCAAAGAAGAGGAGCCTTCAGTATCTTCCTGGGGTACCCGTGGCCGAGAGAACGTGTCGAGCTCCTGGAGAAGATGGACAACCCCGAGATCACAGCAGAACCTTCAGCATCTTCTTAGGGTACCCTTGTCCTAGAGAGCAGTCAGCCCTAAAATCACAGAAGAATCTTTAGCATCCGCCCTGGGTTCCCATGCTCCAGGGATCAGTGCCCAGCTCCAGAAGAAGAAAAACACCTCCAAGATCACAGAAGATCCTTTAGCATCTTCTTGGGGTACCCATGGCCCAGAAAGCTGTGCTGAGCTCCAGGAGAAGATGGACCCTCCCCCAGAGCATCTCTGAAGTGGAGCCTGCAGCCTCTCCCCAGGGCCTGCACAGGGGGAGAACTCACACCTGCCTGAGGAGGCTCAGGACAGGCCTTCCCACCTATTAAAAACGGGGTGACCCCACTGAAATCAGGAGACAGCTGTGAACACCATGAAGCCCCCAGGCAATCTAGATGTTAATGAGTTGTGTGTACCCTGTGGTCATGGCAGGAAAGGGAAGAAAAGACCTCCTGAGCAGTCTTCATATTAATATACCTTTGCTGCAAGCTCTCCTTCCCCTCTTCCTCCTGTAGCCTCCCCTCCTCCTTCTCCCAGAGCCACGGGAGAATATATTTGTGTTAATTTCAACCAAAAAAAAAAATCTAGAGATATCAAATTGACAAATTCCCTTTCAAGACCCAGCTTAAGAGTGACAAAAGCGTATCAATGAACTCTAGTGGGCCCTGTTCCCTCTAGGTGTGGCTCTGCTCCCACCCAAGCTGAGCCTGAGGCTGGCTCCCTCCCAGTCAGGCTGTGAGCTGGCTGGGTCCCTGAATCTGCCACCTAGATCAGCTGGGATGGACACTGGTGACTCTTGGCGCTGGTCACTAGCTCCCTGGAATCCTCTCTCCACATTCCCTGGCTAGGTTCAGGTGTCTCTCCTTTGTGAGCGGAGAACTCTCTCAGCTCTGCCTAAATGAAATATTCGTACTTATTCATAGAATACATTATGAGTATACAATGTGTAGTTATAAAGGATAGCTATTGTTCCATCTTCTCAAATATTATCATGTCAATGTGTTCTACCTTCAAACTCTGGCCATTTTGAAATGTATGAAAATGTTTGGAGCAACTCTAGTTGCCTTCTGTGCTATAGAACATTACAGCTATCCACCCGCCCCCCACCCCTGGACCACCACGCACCTACCGTAATGTACTCCAGCTGATGGGATGGTGATTTGCCTGGGCCTTCCAGGGCTCTGCAAGAACACCTGCTCAGCTCCTAAGTAGGATCATTCAGGCTAACACAGGGGGTGGCTGAGTTCAAAGCCTTGGCATTGAGATTGCTTGAGAAGAATGTAAATTAGTTCATTCGTTATGGAAAACAATACCGCCAAAAAAATGAAAAGAGAACTACCTGCGGTATGATCCAGCAAGCTCACTGCTGGGTCTCTGTACAGAGGAATGAAATCAGAACGTCAAGGAGATAGCTTCATGCTCATCATATGTTCGTTGCCGCACAATTCACAATGCGCACAAGATGGGTGTCCATCAAAGGAGGAATAAAGAAAGTGTGGTAGATAGATACAGTAGAATACTGTTTATCCATTGTCCTCGTTACTGTTCTCCTTGCTGTGGCGAAAGCACTCGGCAGGGAGATAGATCACCATGAGTTTGAAGAAGTTCAGAGGTGCAGGCCACCGTGGAAGCAGGTGCCTGAGGCAGCGGGTCAGGAAGCAGAGAGTCATGAATGCTGGTGCGCACGCAGCTCACTGTCTCCTTTTTATGTGTCTGGTTCCCCAGAGCAAGGAATGATACTACTCACAGTGAGGGAGGGTATTTCCATCTCAGTTAATCTAGAAACTCCTTCACAGACCTGCCCACAGGTTTGTCTCCTGGGTGATTCTAGATTGTCACAGTGACAATCAGTATTCATCATCATATCCATAAAGAAGACATCTGTGACGACATGGGTAGAATTGATAAAGATCATGTTAAGTGAAATAAGCCAGATACAATCTCACTCCTATGTAGAGTATAAAATAAAAAAGCTGATCTCCTAGAAGTCAGAGTATAGCTATCGTTATCAGAGGCCAGGGGGGCAAGGAGAGGCTTGTTACTAGGTGTTAAGTTACCTTGGATAAGAGCAATGTGCTCTGGGGTGAGGAGAGACAAAAGTCATGCAATGTAAATTTGAAAAGCTGGAAGAAAGGATTTTTCAAGTTTTCAGCCTAAAGAAATGACAAATAAGGGCTGAGGTTAGAGCTTAGTGGTAGAGTACTTATACTTAGCTTGTTAAAGCACTCACAGCATGGTAGAGTGCTTTCCTAACCTGCCCAAGGTTCAATTCCCATTCAATTCTGCCTCAGTTCAATTCCCAGCACAGAAAGAAAATAACCCTCAGTGTACAAATGGTAACAACAACAAGAAACCATAAACAAAAGCAAGGACTGACGTTTGAAGAGGTACGCTTATCTTGCTTGAAAAATTATGTACTCCATACATGTACTAACACGTTGCGTAGTGTCCACTAATATGTATAATTTTGCTTTTCTGTTTCAATCAGATAAATTTTGAAAATATCCTTTAAAAAATAAAAATACACATTATCCTAAGATGCTATTTTTAGAAGGCCTTATTTGAAAATTTGGTGGGAGAAAATCAATTTCCAGCATGGAGGGTTTCGCTGAGCGTTGCTTTTACTTTATTTCTAGTAAGCTCAGGCACATTTGAGTTCTTGGGAGAGAGGCCACACAAGTGTTTCCAGAACCTTCTGCCTTGGTATTTTCTGGGGATGGAGGTGGCTCCATCAGAATGGACACCCCTGCCAATTAGCCTCAGCCGCCAAGTGCCTGGCTCACAGGATCTCCATGTCACGTGACGTGTGTTTGGGCTGCACTTTCTCTGCCCACCCCATGTAATCCCTGAAAGAAAAATAATAATAGAAACCTTTTTGTGTGCCTGGGTGGGGGAGACAGCAGCCTTGTAAATCCTCCTGCGTGGATGCGAAGCTGGCTCCAGTTGCCAGGGAGCTTTTCAGCCTGTGCGGAAATGCAGAAGCTCATGGCAGGAGCTCATTCTGCATTTATGGCCAGTTCAAGTGGGACAATGGCCTGTGAGGCAAGGGATTACCCAGCCATCCACAAAAGCTGCAGGGCCTGTGATGCATCCAGGAACCTCATTGTGGGAAGCAGGGAGGCAGCCCGGTGCCAGAGGAAGAGACTTACCTTTCTCATAAAGACATCTGATGTTTCACCAGACTTTTCAAAGTCTAGCTCCATAATGTGTTTCCTTGGGATTCTGCAAGGGTCAAGAAGGGGACCCGTTTCATCCTGGTATGGCAGAAGGCAGAGGCTGGCCTTCACATCTAACCACAGCAGCTGGGAGTGACGGTTAACTCCTTCAGGAAAGTTCCAAAGGACTCCCCCCCCCCCACCTTGAGTGGGAGGTGTCTCTAGCTAGGGCTCAAACCTAGATACTGAAACTGATTGGTCAGGTGTGGACCAACCAGCTGTCTCTATGACTTACCTGGCTGAGGTCTTAAAAAGTCACTGAAACAAAGTCCAGCCCTCGCTTTCCTCCATATGACTCCCTAGAAGGAGGACTTCTAAGTCTCCAGGCCTTAGGAAGGTGAGGCCTTCCCTCACCCAGGCCTAATGACAAGGGTGAGGAGGAGCTCAGGATCTTCCCACCTGAGCCTTCTTCCTCATGATGGAGCCCTCCGTTATCTTTTCCTTCTGCTGCTTGTTTAGCTGAACAGCATAGATTTTGTTAACCCCTCTCCCACATGTTCTCTCTGCACTGGAGGCTGGAGATCTCTATAACTCCCCATTCTCTTTTAAGTAAAGTCTCCCACTATGCCTTATCCTCTGGTGCTCTATAATTTTAATTCTTTAACTTTATAGACAAGAATCAGGGACTCCTTAAATTCTGAGGAGCATTGGAATTTGCTGGGTACTCCCTAAATCCTAATCCCCAGCTCCCCTGCTACAGGAGGCAGCAGCAAGAGTGAGCTAGCTCTAGCAAGGGCAGCTTGGGCTATACCACCCCAAAGCCTGTGCCAAATGACACAACTCCAACAAGCTCCACCCCCAAAATTGCTACTGGCTGGGGATTGAGTATGAGGCTTAATCACAAACATATGAGGCTATGGGGAACATTCCACACTCAAACTAGTATACACACACACACACACACACACACACAAATAAGGATAGACATATAGTATGTCCATATCCACAAATTCAAAATGTCCCCAAATTCTAAACTTTTAAAATATTTTTATTTATTTGAGAGAGAATGAGAATGAGTGTGTGTGGGAGCAGAGGGCTTCCAGCCACTGCAAACCAACTCCAGATTCATGAACCACTCTGTGCATCTGGCTTTATGTGGGCACTGGGGAATCGAACCCAGGTTGATGGGCTTTGCAAGAAAGCACCTTTAACCACTGAGCTATCTATCTCTGCAGTCCAAATTCTAAACTTTTTGAGTGCCGACTTGATATAAAAGTAGAGAATTTTATGTGACTAACTGTGCCAATGGTATGGACACTATGATTTTTTCATTTAAGTTTGGCTTTAATGAATATTCATTTTTAAATTATTTGGTCAAGCATTTTGTCAATCAGCCTTTGATTGGAAGCGAGACGGGTAAACTATCTTAATCTACTTTTTGTTATAACTATGATAAAACTATGTATCTGGGACTGGGTAATTTATTTAAAAAGAAGACCTGTGGTTTGAAAAGTCCAGGAGTATGGTGTCAGAATTGGCTTGGACTCTGGTGACTTCCTGTTGGATCTTGACTTGGGAGAGAGCGTCACAGTGACATACAGTAGTAGATCAGAGAACGCGAGAGACCCGTGTATGTGGGAGACCTAGCCTAGCTTTCTTCTTTTTTTATAAACTTATTTCTTGTTAATAACTAGAAACACTGTATGAACCATTCTTGTGATGGCGTCCTCATTTCTCTCCTGATTGGTTTTGCTGGAACAGTCCATGGGATGGGGGTTATGAATTGTACAAGCAGTAGCCAGATTTTTTTTTGTGTGTGTGTGTGTTGTTGTTTTTGAGGTAGGCAGTGTCTCTGGATATTCCCCCCACCATGGCTTACATTCTTTCTACCCCTCTAGCCATGGTGAATTTTAAGTCTGCTGTACTGTTGAGGTCTTAAGAGTCTCTGGGTTTTTGCTTTGGACTGTGTTGGCTATCCTCGGTGTCTGTGACCATTACCCTCTCATAGGTTATCTGATTTGCTGTGGAGGCAGCTCTCTTGCTCATCTTGCCTCTTCCTCAAAGGTTTCTTTAGACCCTAGATGATGAGTTAGGAGTGGTTCATTTCTTGCCTGGGTGTCAGCCATCATCCCGGGTCCTGTTGGTAGAATTGGGTTGTCCAGGGTTCTCGCTGCCTTCTGAAAACTACAAACAGAATCTCCAGTGGAGAGTGAGATCAGTGTAGATTAAATGAGACAGGGTGAAAGGATCCATTTGGGCTCTTGGTTCCAGAGGGTTCTCTCGATGGTTGCTAGGTCCCACGTACTTGAGCAGAACATTACAGCAATCAGAGTGCATGGAAGAGGGGTTTCTTCCCCTCACAGCAAACAGGAAGCAGAAGGCAAGAAAGGGACCATGATGGTTACACTCTCTTGTCAATGTGATCAGATTAGGAGTCCACAGATAAGCATTCTTCTTGGCTGGGACTCTGAGGTTGCTTTCTAGAAGGATTGACCAAAGTAGGAAGTGCTTCCATAGAGGCCAGCACTGCTGCTGGGGGGCTGTATGTATGGAAGCTCTGAGAGAAAACAGACCCCCTCCTGGCTGCCTGGGCTGCTGGCTGTGCCTTGACTTGGACTTGCACGTGCATCTTTCCTGTTTGTGCTTTATTCCAGCGTGGACTGAAGCCCAGCGGCTCTCCAGGAAGCCCTCAGGCCTCCAGTGCAGGATTGGGACTACTGAGGCATCCAGCCATGTGGACTGAGCAGTAATGTGGCTCCTTGCCCCTCAAGCCTGCTGACAGCTATTTTGGACTAAGCTAATCCAATAAATTCCCTTTTTAATACCAATTCATTCTATTGACTCTGCTCCTCTAGAGAACCTGACTAATACAGGGTCTTAACCAGAGGCACATTTCCAGTGAGCTATTTCCTGTAGCTGGGTCCTACCTCCGAAGGTTTGCACCACCTTCTGAGACATCACCACCAGCTGGGTGCCAAGCATTCCACACAGGAGCCTGCAGGGGACATTTCATATTTGAACTCCAGCACACACTGAAACTATTATCTAAAATTGCCTTCAGGCTGTGTGCATGAGGAGTATATGAAACGTAACTGAATTTTGTGCTTGTTAAGTCCCATTCCCCCAAATATCTCATTATGTATATGCAAATACTCCAAAACCTAAAAAGAAGAAAAAAATCTAAAGCATTTATGGTTCTAAGGATTTGCACTAAAAAGTACTCCGTGGGACATATCCCTGAGATACATCCCAAAGCCAAGTGTAAATTCTTGCTAAGGAATTTGGTAGCTAAGGCTGAGTTGTTGTTGCTGTCACTCGTGTCAAGTGAGTATTGTATGTCAGGAAGGGGTTAAATCTCCCCAATGGCCTCCCCTCCAGAGAGGCATTTGTAGGGCTCTGAACTAGTTCACTTTAGTGTTTATGTCTGTTAGTGACTGGACAGAAGATATGCCTCCTTTGTGATGTCTTAAGCCTCCTCCTTGGGTCAGAAAAGGGGCACCAAGCAGGCAAGAAAGAAACCTGCTTGGATAACCAAGGCCACAGAGAAGGCTGCTTTGAAAGGTGGCTGGCATCTCCCTGCCTATGAACCGGTGTTTGCTGTGAAGATGACATCATCTAGGCCCTCCCGAGGGACCAACTGCAGCAGGATCAGTGGCCCTTGGGTGCAAAGTTGGTGATAGTGCCTTTGAGGGACAGATTCTTCCTCTAAGCCGCTTGGCTCTGAACTGGCAAGGGCAGCTGGGAGGAGCCCCAGAGCAGAAAGCACACAGGGTAGAGGGGTCACTAGGAGCACTGCTGATGGCCCACCTGGAGGGATCCATGACCACACTAAAGACCAACAGCCCTCCAGGAAGCCCTCAGGCTTTAGGAGGGATCCAGGGCCACACCAAAGAAGGCCCTGAGCTGGGAAAGTGAGACCAGAACTGCCC
This sequence comes from Zapus hudsonius, assembly GCA_004024765.1. Lineage (NCBI taxonomy): Eukaryota > Metazoa > Chordata > Mammalia > Rodentia > Dipodidae > Zapus > Zapus hudsonius. The sequence continues at coordinate 41,823 of PVHP010008534.1, read as the reverse complement.
ACAGCCTGTGTGCCCCAGTGTGTGCACTCAAAGCTCAACTCCAGGAAGTGTCTACTCACACTCCTCTGGAGGAGAAGGACCAGAACAAACAAGGATGACTCCATTGTGGTCAAATGAACGAAAGCTCATAAATGCTGATAAAACTCATATGCCTTCCAAGCTAACAAAGGCTCATGTAGGTCTGAGAGGCACAGAGCCCACCCTTTCGTTTTAGTCCTGGAGGGTTTCTCATTACAGTTCTGGACTGAGAGACTGGATGTTGTAGTCCCCTTCTTGTTGCTGGGATAAAGCACCTGACCAAAAGCAGCTGATGGGAGGAAGGCTTTTTTTTTAATTTTTAATTTTTACTTTGGTTTACAGTCTTGAGGGGAAGCTTCATGATGACAGGGGAGAACAGGACATGAGCAGAGACTGGACATCAGCTCTAGCAAGGAGTAGCTGACTCGAATACCCCTAAGCCCACCCTCAATAACACACCTCCTCCAGCAGGGTTCTACCTCTCAGATTGTCAGCTGGGACCCAAGTATTCAAAACCCATAAGTTTATGTGGGATACTTAATTCAAGCCACTACACGGGAGAAGATTGCTCAGTGAGAAAAGTTCTTTACTTGTAAGGAAAAGGACCAGAGTTCAATCCCCAATACCAGCAAGAACGTCAGGCTTAGTGGCACATGTCTGTGATCCCAGAGCCGAGGGGTGGAGTGGGCCAGAGACAGGTGAGTCTTTGGAGCTTGCTGGTTAGCCAGTCTAGCTTAACTGGGGAGAACAAGGCCAAGGCCATGAGAGACCCTGTCACAAAGGGGGTGGACAGTGTTTCTAAGGATGATACTGAGGTTGTTTTCTGCCCTTCCCAACATGCGCCCCCAGCGCACGCTCCCAACACACACATGCTCCCCCAGGAGTACATATACAGACATGGATGTACACATTACACATATATGTGCATATGAATTTAGACTCATACAAGTTGATTTTATCTAACAAAGTATAAGAAAAAAAAACAGCAAGCAAAATCATCTAATTCTGAAGGAGTGGGGAGATGGCTGAGTGGTTAAAGGTGTTTGCTTGCAAAGCCTGTTGGTCTAGGTTTAATTCCCCAGTACCTGCTTGTAAATTCAGATGCACAAAGTGGCACATGCATTTGGAGTTCCTTAATAGCAGCAAGAGGCCCTGTCTGGTACACCCATTCTCTCTCACTCTCTCAAATAAATAAATAAATAACAATATTTTAAAAATAATATACAACTGATCAGGGATGGGGAGGGGGGGAATTGGGGAAGTCGGGATAACAACGCATGGTTTGCCCACTAAATAATGTAACTCATTATGGACAATAAATATTAAATTAAAAAAAAAATCAAGCATCCAATTCTGCTTTACATTTGGGCATCCTGAAGCATGTGAACAGGTGTGTGTGTGTGTGTGTGTGTGTGTGTGTGTGTGTGTGTGTGTGTGTGTGTGTGTATGCACGTGTGCCCAGGACAACAGAGAGCTGGCTGGCTGTGTCCCTGACTCCCAGGGTTTCCTTCTGTACTGAGCACTCGTGATGATCCTCTCGCCCTCAGGAGACAGATGGTCTCCCTTCTCAGGCCTCACCAGACATCATTAGGTCGATTCTCAGCAATTCTCAGCGCTCCACATCCTCCCGGCTTTCCCAGCTGGTGGTAAGGACATCCCGGGATGTTGAGTCTGTGAGAAGTTGGCCTTCAATATTAAAATAATGAATAGGCTTTAATGTGATTCTGAAAAGCCATTCAGCCAGGCAAAGTTGGCTTCTGTGCCAGAAACAGTTTGCAGCCTCGTTCCTCATTTGCATATGATTTTCCACCTGCATTTTCTTAGAAACAAAGACCTTCTGTGGCTTGCCTAAGACTTGACTTTAAACAATCGCATTAAAAACGATTTCTTGTTAGTAGTTGGATTCTGTCCTAGCCAGACAAATACCAGTTTTTCTATATCTCTTATTTTTCTTCAAGGCTATACATCTCAAGTTTCTGGATAAAAACGACGTCAGTACAATCACAGCTGACCTATGCCATCTCAGCAGACTCTTTACCACTTAAAATGTCACAGTGATAGCAGGAACCTGCACCTGTCACCTCCCAGAAGGCAGGAAGGCTGAAGCATGTCACCCTGCGTGCTATTGATAATACTGTTTTTCAGTTGCCTGAGGAATCTTGGATGATTATTGAGTTTCCCAAGGCTCCATAGTAGCAAGAGCCTTTTGTGTGAGTCCCAGGGTCCTTACTGGCTTGGGACACACTGGCACTGGAGTTTCAACCAGGCAGGAGCCCTGACCCCATGCGTTTTTCACATTCATTCAATTCCCCTATTTAGCTCAGGATTCTTCGAGACACAGCGCATTGGCCCACAGCAGGAAAATGGCTTTCTAGGTAAGACCCTAAAAAGCTACTCTTCCAACAGCTGACAGCAAGAATCAGCTCTAAAGTCAGTTTCTGTCTCATCTTGCAGCTTTGGTACCCAGCCACGATGTGGCTGCCTGTCTGTTCCAGAGGGCTTTCTTTTATCCTGCCATTTTGCCACCTGGAAAGAGATATATGTACCTATATGCTCACTATAAAAGACAAAAAGAAAAAAGTCAACAATTAATCATTTTTGCTTGGTTTTTATTTAAACAAAATATGCAGAAGTTTATGAAGTTATATCCCTCCTGGATACCAAAGTACAAACTCTCTCATGTCCTCTTCAGAGAATGGCTGTCCAGACTTGGGTGAGAGTCCCTCTAGATATTTTTTATCTTTTGATCACATGTATCCATAAGTAATATACAGGGCTGAAGCAATAGTCCAGTGGTTAAAGGTACTTACTGTCATAAATAATATACAGTAGCATTTTCTATGTCATCTGAGAAAAAACTCACTCTGTTAGCATTTTTTTTGAGGTAGGGTCTCACTCTAGCCCAGGCTGACCTGGAACTCACTCTATAGTCCCAGGCTAGCCTTGAACTCACAGGGATCCTCCCACCTCTGCCTCATGAGTGCTGAGATTAAAGGCATGTGCCACTGTGCCTAGCTCACTCTTTTACGAGTCAGTATTATGAAAATGTATTTTCATTCACATGAATGATCAGCACATGCCTGAATTTTTATTTTTAATTTTATTGACAACCTCCACACATGTACACAATGTACCCTGATAATAATCCCCTTTCACGGCATCCCCTTTGGTTCCCCCTTCTGTATTCCCCTCCGCTGAACCCCTTCTTCTTTGCAAGTAGTGCCTGTTCTATTTTCATATCACCATTTCGTCTTAGGTGGGTAGCATCAGCCCCTGTGAGGTCATGAATGTCAAGGCCACTTTGTGTCTGGAAGACAGTGTTGTAAGCACTCCTCCCATTTCTTTGGCTCTTGCATTCTCTCCTCACCTCCGCCACAATGATCCTTGGAAGGTGTAATTGAGATATTTCACTTGATGCTAAACACTCCACTGTCTCTTCTCAGCACTTAGGTGAGTTTTGACTCACCCCAGCAGACACCACCATCTGAGAAGAGAAGACCCCGTCATGGGCTTTTGGTTAGGTTTTCAGTGCCAGACTTTAATTTCTTCCCACAGAGTGGGCCTCAGATTCAATCAGGTTGATGCTTTCCCTCATAAAGCAGACATTCCCCATTGTACCACTTGACACAATTCCGCTGGCTGGCCAGGTGGGAAGCTTGCAGGGTCCACTGCTGGTTAAGACCATTGATGACTTTCCTTCCCCAAGGGCTGCATCGGCCTATCGAGCACTGTGATCACTAGTCAACAGAGAGGAGGCTTCCAGCTCAGCTCCAGCTTTAGTTCTTAGTGTCTTGCAGCATGGGTGTCTTCAGTGCTAGGGTCTTACCATCTTGACCTGGCAATAACAGAGGCTTTAAGTTTTGAGAGAAATTTTCAACATGGTGGAGAAAGCATGTCAACTGGCTCACATCTTCTTAGATGTTGTCTAAGTAAGCTAGCTCTGAACATCCAGTGGACTGGATTCATCAACCCAAGGCCCACCCCCAGCAGCACATCTCCCCCAGCAAGGCTCCACCTTCCACAGGCTCCACCATTCGGGAATGAAATGGGAAGTTCAATCACAAACACTTGAGGCTCTGGGAGGCATTTTACACTTAAACCATCACAATAAGCTTCACATGACAACTGTGACTCATGTTTGGAAGATTTTCCAAGAACTACTGGTGGGTTTGTTGTTTCTAACATAAACATTTAATGCTATGAATTTCTCCATCAGCATAGCTTCTGCTGTATTCCACAAGTGTCTTTTTTTTTAAATCCAGATCAATGTATGATTAAGATATTTTCCCTTAAGGCTTCCTCTTCTGGCCCATGGATTATTTAGAAACATGTTTAGTTTTTAAGTGTTTTTGATGATATCTTTTGTTTTTATGCTATTGATTCCTATTTTGATTCTCTCACAGTCAAGAACATACCCTGTGATTCAGTTCTTTAATGTTTGTGGAGGTTTGTTTCATGGTCCAGCATACGGCCTATGTTTCTATGGATTCTATAGAGAATGTTTTGTGAGCACCTGAAAACCTGGCAAGAGAATGCATTCTGTTGACAGGTAAAGTGTGTGATAAATACTGAGGAGATCCCTTTGCTGAGTCAGTCTACACCCTTGCAGATTACTTATCTATCTGGTCTAACATTTGATGAGAGAGAGGCAATGAGGCTTCCCACAATGAGTGTAGATTTGCCCATTTTCCTTTTAGTTCTGTCTTTTCTGATAGCTTTCTTTACCTGGTCTGTATGAAATACTGTTTTCGTTGTTTATGTGCTATACCTTTTTATTCTTTTATTTGAACTTATTATTATATTGTTATGAATGAAGACATTTGTTTTCAGATGTAGTTAGGACTTAAATAAAGTTTTAAATATATTTCATTGATTTGTCTGTTTATTTACACGTGTGTGTATGGGTCTGCCAGGGCCTCTCCCCACTGCAAAGGGACACCATTTTTTTGCATCTGACTACGTGGTAGACTTTGCAAGCAAACACCTTTAACCACAGAGCCATCTTCCCAGCTCCCCAAATAATGTTTTAAAATCCACTCTACCTATTTGTACTTTTTAGAAAGACATTTAGTAGCTGGGTGTGAGGACACACATTTAGACCTAGCACTTGCGAAGCTCAATATGAGTTTGAGGCCAGCCTGGGGCTATAGCGTCCCAGGTCAGCCTGAACTAGAGGGAGACTCAACCTTGAAAAAAAAAAACCTAAAACTAAAAATATAGACAATAAAACAATAAAAGGTTTATTTAAAAATCAATAGTAACCTATGTAGACCAAACCTAAAAAATTAGACAGTCAAGACTTAGTAATCCATAACATGCAGAATGAGACTTTGTCCTGAATTGAATTTGCATAAATGTCACATACATTAGCCTGAATAGATATACATCATCTAGAATCACATTTATATTACTAACTCTTTATACAAGTATTCTATTTAGTTATAATTAGAGAATTATAGATAACTGACCAAAAAAGCCTCATCGTATTTTGAAATAACCAAAACTAAAATGCTAATCTCTTCGTCTGTTTGTTTACTAAACACACACACACACACACACACACACACACACACACACACACACGTTTCCTTGTAACAAAATGAGATGATATCTTAGCCCATGTAGAGATCTTCTCTTTAGTGTCATTTGCTATATTGGGAAGAGGAATAGTAAGTATTCACTTCCTCTTAGAAAAATGTCTGTCCATAGCTTCCTTTGTGTTTTGACTGTCTTTTAAATTGGCTATATTAATGATCCTTTGCCCAGACTTCCCATATTTTCTGTGATCTCTGCCTCCTCAGCAATCTTTATGTTAGAGGGGAAGTTCGTGTGAAAGGCTTCATCATTTCATTTTAGATGGCTTTTAAACTATCTTTACTTTCTCATCTCTTTCTGAGCTCTTAAAGTATGGTTTCTAAATAAAAAGAACTTAGTGTTTGTATTTGGTGCATGGTAAGTAAAATGTACTTATTTTCCAACGTCTTTGGTAAATACGGGGGGAGGGAGGTGATGATGGCAATAGAGTCATTCCTCTGTCTCTGTCAGGATCACTGTGATTACTGATATGTTAAGGCTTAAGTTTGCTACTTTATTTCTGGTTTTCTGTTTGTTTTTACTGTTTTTTTTAATTAATTATTTTTTTCTGGTCTACCTGAGGTTTACTAAAACATTCTTTAGAATTCCATTTTGCTTTGTTCAATAGATTATTTTAAGTCTATCTCTTTGTATTTAGGTGTTCTTCTAAGTATTATAGATAGATATTTAATTTACCAACCAATTAGTGTTGGTCTTCTTACCACTTGAGTAAAGACTTTTCTTCCTCTAAGTTTCCTCATGCTCCTTAACTTATACCAGGATTGACTCACTTATGTCCTCTGTGTGAATTGCACACAGCAGAAAATGCTGAGTACTGGTTCTTTTAATTATTTAAAAAATATTGTTTATTTATTTGCAAACAGGAGAGAGAGAGAGAGAGAGAGAGAGAGAGAGAGAGAGAGAGAGAGAGAAGGAATAGGCACACTAGTGTTCTTGTGTCTGCAGACAAACTCCAGACGCATGTGCCATGTGGTTTGATGTGGGTACTGGGGAATTGAACCAGACTGCCAAGCTTTGTAAGAAAGCGCCTTCAACCTCCAAGCCATTTCTCCAGCCTCTGAGTTATGTTTCTAAACCAAACAAAATTTAGAAAAGTCAGGAGGAGAAGGAAGCTTATTTATACCTATGCTTCCTTTTCTCCTGTTCTTGCATCTTTCCTGATGTTTCCAAGAGCATCCCAAAGAATTCTTTCAGTTTCCAGAGCTTCTCTTGGCCATCCTGCCAGGGTAGGTCTGGAGGTGGCAAAGTCTCTTTCTCCTTTTGAGAATGCATTCATTTCCTCTTCTCCTTGAAGAGCATTTTTGCTATCCGTAGGGTTTGCAGTTGACTGTTCTTTTCTCTCAGCACCTGATAAATCTGAGCTCCATCCTCTGACTTCTGTGATCTCTAGTGAGAAATGTCTGCCATTCAACCAATTTCTTTTCCTGGTGAAGTGTGATGTCTCTCAAGGTTTTTTGTTTGTTTGTTTGCTTGTTTTGCTTTGATTTTTACAATTTTTTTATTATGCTGCATCTTGACATCAGTTTCTTTGGGATTTTATTGTTTCGTGTTCATCTAGCATTTTTGAATCCGTAACTTTATATCTTTTGCCAAATTTGGGAAATGTTTGGTTATTTCTTACTTGCATAATATTTCATTCCTGCTTTCTTTCTTTTCTCTCCTTCTGGGACTTCATGAGACAAATATGAGGCCTTTTGTTACAGGACCACAAATCCCTGAGGATTTGTTCATTCTGTTTTTTTCAAAAGAAAAGTTTTCTGTCTATTGTTAGAGTTGGGCGACTGCATTGTTCTGTCATTAAGTTCTAGGATTCCTTCTGTGCTCCCCACTTTCTTACTGAGCCATCCATGCCTTTTCTGATTTCAGTTCTGAAGTTCGCATTTGTTTCTTCTTTAGTTCTTTGTATTCTGTTTCTTTGCAGAATCTTGGTAGGTTTTACAATTTCCTGAAGCACTTTTAGGATGGCCGGGCAAAGTCTTTGTTGGACCATTTCAACATCTGTGTTGTATCTGTTGTTGGCGTCTGTTGGTTTTCTTTCTACACTTAGTTGAGATTTTCTGGGTCAAGATGAATGATGTTTCAACTGAATTGTGGATATTTTAGGTACAATGCTATAAGCTTTAAAATCTTATTTAAATCTTCTGTTAAAGCAAGTATGTATTCATTTGTGTGTATGTAATATATACCTTCCAAAATATCATTTTATGCTGCCATTAATTTTATTTCTATATAGTTATAAGGGCCTCATCACACCTTAATATTTTTGCTTAAGATATCCAGTGTTCATTTACAATAAAGAAGATATCGATTATATTTTACTCTCTATGTACTAGTTTGGCCATGTTGGTTTATTTATTTATTTTTTTGGTCACACTCATTTTGCCATATTCTACTCTTTTTAAAGGTTTTGATTTAATTGCAAGAGAGAGTGAGTATATGGGCATACCAGCACCTCTTGCTTCTACAAACAAACCCCAGACACTGGGGACGAGACATAGGCTAGCAGGCTTTGCAAGGAAGAACCTTTAATCACTAGGCCATCTCTCCAGACCCTTTACTCATTTTTTTAATTAAAGAATTTTTTGGTGGTGCATTTTTTATCTTTTGTTTGTTCAAAAATGCTTTCTTCTGCCTTTATTTCTATAAGATATTTTCACTGAAAATAGAAATTTGTGGTTGATTGATACCTTAAAGGTATCTCTCCATTTTCTTAAGGCTTGTTTAATTTATGATGAAAAGGTAGGCATAAGTCTTATATTTTTTTTTCTCTTCTGTATGAAAGCATTCTTTATTTTCTTCCTAACTTCAAGATTTTCTTTCACTTCCTAATGTTTGATCATGATGTAGCCAAGAATTCTTTTTCTTTTACTTATTTTACTTGAGGTTCCATGAGCTTCTTGAATCTGGAGGTTGTTGACTTTCCTTAATTGGAACAAATTTAATTCTTTTGGTCCCCAAATTCATTTATTCCTGTGTGTGTGTGTGTGTGTGTGTGTGTGTGTGTGTGTGTGTTCCCACCTAGCTCATGTGTACCACAACATACATGTGAAGGTCAGAAGATGTGCTCCACTTTGTTTATTTGATTTTTTTTTTGAGGTAAGGTTCATTCTAGCCAAGGCTGACCTGGAATTAGTCTCAGGGTGGCCTCAAATTCATGGTGATCTGCCTGCCTCTGCCTTCCTAATGCTGGGATTAAAGGTCCACATAACCATGCCGGGTGTGCTCCACTTTTTTTTTTTTTTTTTTTTTTTTGAGGCAGGATCTTTTGATACTGTTAATGAACTGGAAGACTGCAAAGGAACGTCAATCTGCAGGTTTCAGATGGTCCTGGCTCTGCCTCCCATTGTCTTAGGCACTTCAGGATCACAGATGCATGTACCATTTTGCATCAGGGCTTTAGGTAAGTGCTGGGGAATTGAACTTGGGCTGGTAGGCTTTGCAAACAAGTGCCTTTAACCACTGATTCATCTCCCCAGGTCAAAAAAATTCCTAATTCTTATTCTCAAGAATTTATTCTGCTCATCCTCTTTGTCATCCCTTTCTCTCTCCTCTTTCTTTTCTTTAAAATATTTTTATTTGTCTATTTGCAAGGAGAGAGAGAGAGAGAGAGAGAGAGAGAGAGAGAGAGAGAGAGAGAGAGAGAGAATGTAGGCATGCCAGGACCTCTAGCCACCACAAACAAACTCCAGATGCATGCACCACTTTGTGCATCTGGCTTTACATGGGTACTGAGGAATCAAACCTGGGTCATCAGGTTTTGCAGGCAAGTGCCTTAACTGCTGAGCCATGTCTCCAGTCTTCTCTCTCTTCTTTCTTCCAACTCCAATTGTATGAATTTTATATCACTATGCAGCTTTGCTTTATTTTTTTCTCTTTGCTTTCTTTTGTTTCTTGTGTATACTTCCTCTCTGTCCATCTTTTAGGTCATTCACTCTCTCTTATATTGTGCCCAACCTTCTATTTAATAGAAGCCTATTAAAGAAGCTCTTCATCTCTGGTTATTTCTAGCATACATTTGACTTTCTTGTTTGTTTATTTCAAGGTAAGGTCTCACTCTAGCCCAGGCTGGCCTGGATCTCACTGTGTAGTTGTTGCAGGCTGGCCTCAAACTCATGAGTATTCTCCTTCCTCTGCCTCTCAAGTGCTAGAATTAAAGGTGTGTGCCACCATACCTGGCTCCATTTGACTTTTTATAGCTGTTATCTCTCTACTGAACTTTCCATCTATTCACGCTATTGTTTACCTGTTATATACTAGGTTAACACATTTAATATTCATATTTAAATCACTACATTTTATCAATTAAAATATTTACATGTTTATCATCTCTCTCTGATAGTTCCCACAAATTTTGAATCAAATTTTGCTGGCTACTTATTGCCACTGCTTAAGAGAGAATTTGAGCTTCATTATCAAGTAGCCTGATACAGACAACCCACGAGGGAGGATGTCCAGCTGACTGGGGATGGGGAGGGGGGCGGTGAGGAATTGGGGATGGCAGCTCACTGTTGGCCCACTGGACGGTGTGGCTCATTTGTGGACAATAAAAAAAAAAGAAAGAAAAACAAAGCAGTGCGAAGATTGAGAATCTTCAAAGGTAAATATCATCATTATAGTTTACTGTAGTCAAAGAAAACTAAAATTGAGAAAACTACAAATAAGAAGAATTTACCAATCATCAAATGTCAAGAGCAATAGCATTTTTTTTTCTCAAACAAACCGACAATTGGCTGGACAATATAACAACAACAACAAAAAAAGCCACACACAACTACCTTCATAAAACATGAAGAATTCACAAATAGTGACTAAAATCTGTTTAGAAAAAGATAATCTGTGTGTGTGCATGCATGCTTAATGGGCACACATACATGTGTGGAATTCATGTGTATATGTGTGTATATAGGTCAGAGGTTGACATGGAGTGTCTCCCTCAATTGCTCTCCACCCTGTTTTTTGAGACAGGGTCTCTCAGACCCCAGAGGGCCCAGATTCAGCTTGACCAGCTACCCAGCAAGCCCAAGGAATCCTCCTGCCTCTGCCTCCCCAGTGCTGGCATAAAGGAATGTATATCACTGCATATGGCTTCAGAAACATATAATTTAACTCAGCTTTGTAAAAAACATCTGAATCAATGGAGAATTGGCCATGTTCTGGGATGGAATGACTGATACTTTTAGAATATTAATTAAACATTTTTCTATCATTTCAAAACAACCTGAATCAAATGGCAGATGTATATTTAAGACTTCTTCTAAGCTGTATATGGCATCATAATCCAATATTTAATGGTTTTGTAGCAAGTTAAATCAACTGAAGAAGAAACAGAGGGGTATTTGCTTTATGGACCATTAAAATAAGTTTAAAGGCATAGTAATTAGAGAGAATGACACTTGTCAAAAAGAGAAAAAGAAGCTAATGTACTAGCCCGAGGACCTCAGGCCAGATCCATGTCATGCGAATTCTTGCACACTATCTGGTCCAGGCAGCAGTGGAGCTGAGTGGAGAAGGGGAGACCAAGCGGCTCCACATGGGCAGGGTTCCCGGTAACAGCATCTCCCAAGGAGAAGGGCTTACATGTATGTAGCCATCACTGACTTCCACTGTCTAAAATCTCCATACCCATCCCAAGCGACCAAGGACAGAAGCACCATCTTGCAGAGTTTCTCTGTGTTTAGAAATTGGCTCTTGGGACCAGGCATAGCAGTTGCAACAGATCTCTGGGGATGCAGGGAACTAGCCTCCTTCACCCTCCTTCACAAAGGAGTGTTTAAAGTTCTCCCTTCTTTCCTGACTCCTTTGGCTGATCTCATAGGAGACGCACAGATCCTCACTATGAAGCTGGCTGGTTGGAGCAGGATCTTTACACAGGGTGATGGTGGGTCAGTGAGAGACAGGAAGCTGGGCAGACAAACTCCCCACAGAACATTCCAGATCTGTCATTTCTTTCAGCAGCCTTTCCTGGTAAGTGCTGTGGACCTCACTACTTCTCCATGACTTGTGGTGAGGCAGGGCTGGAGCACGCTGCAGGGTCTCCTTTCTCTGCTTTCTCACACTCACCTCTGGATTTGCACCTCTCCAGTGAAGGTTCAAGGCTTTGAGGTTGCTTTGTGGAGACTGTCCCTGAGCAGCAAAAGGCATTTTATCTATACTCTGTAAGAACACTTCTCCCTTCAGTAGCCCAGGAGTCTACAAGCATGGCTTCCTATCTGAGCCTCAAGACTTCTAGCAGCCGGGTGTGGTGGCGCAGGCCTTTAATCCCAGCACTCAGGAGGCAGAGGTAGGAGGATTGCTGTGAGTTCAAGGCCACCCTGAGACTACAGAGTGAAGTCCAGGTCAGCCTGGACTAGAGCAAGACCCTACCTCGGAAAAAAAAAATTACTTCTAGCAAAGCTATTGTCTTTTGCAAGGCTGTGAATATTGTATTGTATTGTATTGTGAATTTGTAGCTCTGCCCTCCCTCAGCCCTTGGGTTTTTCTCTCTCAGGTGTTAGGGATCAGGGGAAGCTTTCAGCTGTAATCACAACATGTCACACCTACCACTCCAAGCTCTCCTGCCTTCCTTGGGCTACAGAGTGACCAAAAGGATTGGATCATGAAAAGAATATGTAAATGGAAATCAAAAGTGAATATCTCCTTGGAGGTTTTGTCTTTCCAAGTAATATGTGTGTTTGGGGCAGGTGATCAAATGCCAGACAAAAATCATGCTTCCTTGAACATGTCACACAATGCCAGTGTAGGCAGCCAGCAAGCTGCGCTAATTTCATTTTCAAGCAGAGACAGATGAGAGAGAGAGAGAGAGAGAGAGAGAGAGAGAGAGAGAGAGAGAGAGAGAGAGAGAGAGAGAGAGCACCAGAGCCATCACCTTGTGGGGCTGGCTTATGTGGGTCCTGGGTGTTGAACCCAGGGCCTTAGGCACTGGAGGCAAGTGCCTTAACCCCTGAGCTATCTCCCCAGCCCTGGGGCAGGGAGAGGAAAGGTAAACAAATGACAGAGAAAGGGGAATGATGGAAATGCATGATGGGAGAGGAGAACTGAGAGCCTTAGCATCTTGGATGCCCAGGTGCTAAGAAGAATGTTACAGTATCTGCAGGGGCTGCTCTCCCCAAGGATAGCTACATTTGATTCTCAGGATTTGTAAGAAATAAAGAGGGAGTCGATCACATTTACACAACTTTGTCCTGTGTTAGAGGAAAGAACTAGCCACACAGAGCCACGCAGACTGATGATCAGGTTAAGGTTGCAAAGGCCTCAACTTGGCCCTCTGGAGAGATTGCCTGAGTGCATATGACAGCCATTGGAACTTACTGGAAAGATTGCTAATGTTGTGATTCAACACGTAGAGAGTAAGAAATATGTCTGAAGCTCTGGTCAACTGTCTCTGGACAGCTTGCAGATAGAGCTGAGAGGGACAATGCTAGGCTTTGGAAAGGGACAGTGAAAACCGGCTTCTCATGACTGGCTTCACCCCACAGGGATGAAAGGAAGAGAACAAAGAAGTCTCAGAAGTGACTAAGTGTCCCGGGACACCTCCAGAAAGTGGTAATTGCAGTTTCCCAGCATGGGACGAGTGACATGGGAGGTTCAAGAGGAATCACATCTAACCAAATGCAGTTGATGCAAAAGGACTTCCAAGAACATGGGGTGTGAGTTGAAGGGGATGGTGGGGGGACGGGGTTAACTGTCAGATTTCCTTCCAAAGACAGTGGTTCTGGGGAGGTGCCATGTGGCCCAATGGTGATGGCACTCCTGGTGTGGGGTTAGCTTTCTTCCTTTCCTATGGCCCACCCACCTCCCACCCTCAACTACTCAAACCCACATTTGAAAAGTCCCTCTGGAGATGGGAACTGTCTACAAGTGGTTCTGGGTATACTTGACCTCCCCTCATGGGTTAGCTTGGGTTTGTAGACTCTGGGGTTTGGCAAGCTTTTGGAACTAAAGCAGTTCAATGTATGAGAGCACAGGAGGGAGGTCTGTGCCCTGGGTGGCGGGAGCAGGCACTCCTGTGAAAACATCAGCTGTAGCCTGATTGTGTCTTTCCAAGGTTGAGTAGGACTCCTGGACGTGAACTTCCTACCTGGCTCTGTGCACTAAACATCTTGCTATGTGTGGCTTTCCTGAGAAACCTGGGCTGTGTTGATGAGATGGGCATGGGGGCGCATGTGTGATGGTTTCCTCAAGCAGGGAGAATGGAGAAAGACAGGTTCCGAGACCAATAGCCCCATCTGTGGCTTCACTTTCTACAGCCTCAGTTTCCCTCATTCTACCTCAGTTGACAATATTACATGGGAAAAATTTAGAAATAATTCATAATAGATAATAAATAGTTTTTATGCTTTGCATCGCTTTTATTACAGCACTTTGCTATGTGCTATATTATTAGTATTACTTTTTTTTACTGTGCCTAGCTCTTAAGTTAAACTTGATCATAGTTGTGAACATCCAGTCAAAAACATGGTGTACATACATACAGTAGACATCTTTTAGCCATACAAAGTTACAAAATTTGTAGGAAAATTGATGGACTTGGAAAGAATTATATGACGTCAAGTGACCAAAGCCACATGTTCCCTCTGGTACATGGATCCCAGCTTATAAAATCTATAAGTATGTTTATAGGGAGCAAGTGTGGGTAGAACTGTAGAGATAAAATGGCAGCCAAAAGTGAATGTAAAGAGAGGAGGAGAGGAGGGGTGAGTGAAGGGCAGAAAGACACACGTGACATGTAAATGGTGTGTGTTTGGGGGGGAGATACTGGGGAGAAGGGAAGCATGGGGAAGAGGGAGACTGGAAAGGAGGGATGAGGATCAATTAAAACACAAATTGACTTTGAGAATTCCAGAATGAATTGTTGCAGTTACCTTCTCCTTGTTAGGACAAAACACCTGACCACAAGCGGCTTATGGGAAGAAAGGATTTATCTCAGGCTTGTAGTTTTGAGGGGAAGCTTCATCATGGTGGAGGATGCTGTCTCACTTTGTCATACATTTGCATCAGAGAGACAGAACAGCAGCCATGAGCTGGCTCTGACCACATTGGGGCTGGACTCCTCAACCATAAGGTCTGCCCCCAACAATACACCTCCTCCAGCAAGGCTCCACCTTTCAAATGCTCCACCTGCTGGGGGCCAAGCAGGAAGCTCAATCACAATCTCCTGAGGCCATGGGGACATTGATATTCAAACCACCACAGAATGTTGCCAAAATCTCTGTATTCTAACAAAAAAAAAAATTAAACATGATAAACAAAAGATTCAGTATTACTCCATGGTTTCAGAGACACCTTGGAATGTATCCCATGTGGAAAAGAGGGATGACTGAACTTTAAGAACCTCATTTAATTTTCACATCTTGAGGGGTTGGGAAAATGGTTCAGCTATTAAAGATGCTTACTTGCAAAGCCTACCTGCCCAGGTTCAATTCCCCAAAACCCATATAAAGCCAGAAGCACAAACTGGCACATGAACTCTCTCTTTGTATATCTCTCTTTCTCTTTTATTTATAAATAAAAAAAGTTTTAAAAAAGTTCCACATTTTGAAAAGAGGATGAGCTATCTGTAAGGAGACTTGTCAGCCAATAGCTGAAGACCAAAAATCGTCTGTATTTCTTTGAGCCATTGCTCAGTGAATCGACACAGATCCAAGGGTAGGTGCTTATGAAAAAGTTAAAACTCGGAGATAGGAGAGCCATCAGCCAGATGAAAGGCCTAGAAGTGGTCTGAGAAATGCTAACCCCAGCTCTTAAAAGTTCACTCCTGTGGCCTCTCTCAATGATTTTCGTGATTCTAATTTAAACTCACTTGGAAGCTTTCGATTCAACAAGACAATACTATTGAAAAAGCTTTGCCAACCAACAGCCCCTCTGTGAACAGGAGGTGTGTCTGTGATGGGCAAAAGCATAGCTTTCCAGTGTGTGATGAACTGGCACAAGTTCCAGGGATGACAGATGTTATGGTTTGGATCCTAAGGGTTCCCCACTTCCAGATGTAATGGTCTGGATCCTAAGGGTTCCCCAACGGCTCATGTATTGAAAAATTGGTCCCCAGCTGATGGTGCTATAGGGAGAGTTGTACAACTAGTTGAAAGAAACTCACTGTGAATGACATTGACTGGGACAGGAGCCTCTTCCTTGATCTGTCACTTTGCTTTCTGGCCACCATGAGGTGAATAGCTTATGCTGCCATGTGATGCTCTGACACACCACAGGCCAAGAACCAACGAGCCAAGCGGTGAGAGACTGATACATCTGAAACTGGGAGCTAATATAAACCTTTCCTTCTTAAAAAATTTTTGATTTCTCACAGGCAGTTTGTCACAGCAATGTACAATTGAGAAGCTGTGTGGCCCAGGATATCCACTTACCCACTCTGAGACTCAAGCCTTTAGGTCAAAAATGAAGATCCTTATATCTAACCTTAGGAATGAGATACAAAGCCACCCTTGATCTATTGATGACCAGGGTACCAATTGGATCGACCATGACCTAGTCTCTGAACATTCATGAGATTCCACCCATCTTCATGCTGTGGAGTGACACCACTTGGGGACTTTCCATTACACCATGGCCTCTATTCCACCGTGCTCTCATGAGGCATATCATTTTTTTTCTGACTCTCTTCAACTTCTTATTTACCAGGAAGATATCTTGATTTTGGCTGTTTTTAACCAGCAATTTCTGTAGTTAAGAATGAATACAAATGCAGAGTCTGGTTTGTTTGGATTTTAGCTGATTAATGTTTATAACATTTGGGCTTAGACATTTGGATTGAAGAAGGAAGCTGCCTGGTGAACCAGCGGTTGGGGTGACTGTATTCATTAGTAAGCACATATTTACATTAGTTTCAGTGGAACACATTTGTTTGTACAAATATGGAATAGAGCAAGAAGCTGTTTACAGCATTACCACTGGCCAACTCAAAACTTGCCCTGAAAACCAACTGTTAAATCTACCCTCTTCCTCTTCTTCATCTGCTCTATCCTTTGTCCAGCTCAGTCACAGAGAAAGCCACCCTGACTTTTTTTATACATGTATATATTGTATTGTTTTGATTACATTTGCTTCTCATTAGCATCTGTTGTCACCTTCCCAGCCCTGTTGAACCTCTTCCTCCCAACTAACACCCATCTGCTTCAACATCCTGAAAAAAACTTTTGTGAGCCATTAAGTTTAATTAGAGTTGTTTGCATGAGCACAAGGTGGGTGAGGGTGGTGTTATTTACCAAAGCATGGGCAACTTACCAGTGGATACACCACTGAAGAAATGTCCCCTTCTTCTTCTCCAGCAACCATTAACTGCCCACAGCTTCTCATGGAGGGGTTCAGCTTGATGAGCCCCTTCCCCTCCCATGACAGAATGTTGATGGGCTCATTCTTGTGTAGATACTGTGCAGGTCACCACATCTGCCATGAGGTCATGGGTGCAGCAGCTGGGTCATGTCGAGAAGACAGCATTCCATAGCATTCCTGCCCATCTGCCAGCTTGTACATTCCTTCCATCCTCTCTTCTATTCTGTTCCCTTAGCCATGGAGGGTGTTACGGTCAGCTCTCTTATTGCTGCTAGAAAAAATAAAAAAAAAAAACAAGACCCAAAGTAGCTAATGGGAGGAAAGGGTCTATTTTGGTTTACAGACTTGAGGGGGAAGCTCCATGATGTCAGGAGAAGATAATGGCATGAACAGAGACTGGACATCACCTCCTGGCCAACATCAGGTGGACAAGCAGCAGGAGAGTGTGCCAAAACTGACAAGGGAAGCTGGCTATAGCCCCCATAAGCCCATCCCCAACAACACTCCTCCAACAAGGTTTCAATTCCAAAATTACTGTCAGCTAGGGATCAAGCATTCAGAACACATACGTTTATGGGGAACACCTGGATCAAAGCACCACATTCCACCCTGGCTCCCCTTAAACCGATAACCATACATGATGTAAAATGCAATGTATTCAGTCCAATTTTAAATGTCCACATTGTTTTTAATCCCAGTGATGTTCAAACATATCCATAGTCCATGGTCTTTTAACCGAGCCATAATACCAAAAACAACCTTAATGGCACAGAAGAAACATTCACAGTGCAAAAGACAGAACTGGGCATAGCAAAGAAATAATGAACCAATGAAAGATTTAAAATAAACAGGGAAAACATCAAAATCTAACTCTAAGTCCGACAACTCTAACCAGTGACAAGTCTCCAAATTCGATAATTCTAACCAGTGATTGGGTCTCTGGAGTTGCAATTCTGCCCCTGCAGCTCGACTACACATAATCCCGGAAAACTTCACCCAGTGCCAGCAGCTCTCCTTAGCAGCCATCCCATATTCCTGACATTTCCACTGGGTCTCCACTGCAACCCATAGTTCATCCTCATGGATCCACTGGGCCTCCACACAGATAATCCAAGAAGCCCACTTCACACTGCCCATGGCCATTTCAAAAAAAACAAAACCACATTACATGTCCAATGACCCTCTCTTTCCTGCATTTGTTATACTCCGTAGTACTAGGTAGGATACCAATTTGTTAATCCAGAGAGGAATAAAGCTGACTTTGAAAAGCAGGACACTCCTTCAACATTCAGGCCCCTTACCTCAAAGAGTCCACATTCTTCCTGCTGTCCCATTGCAGGTCAGCTGGCCCAATCTCAATGGATGTAATCTCTCAAACAATTGCAACTGAATGGGCAGCAGTTTCAGCCCAGAGATTTCATTTCTTTCTGTGCCATCTCCATCTGCTCACACCAGTCCCTTTCTACACAAAGCAACCCTGCACAAGTTCTCAGGACACAGGCAGGCAGAACACAGCAAGCCTCTTACACAAATTGCTTCTATTCCAATCCCAAGAAAGTTCTTTCTTCCCCTCATAAGCCAAACCTCATAGCCCCTCGTTCTTACTGCATTCAGGTCTTTCAACTCTGACCAGAATGGTCCATCAAGCTGTACTTACTGCACTGCAAGGCATCTCTTAGGCTGAGGCTTCAAATCCTTCCACATTCCTCCTGCAAATCAGTTCCAAAAGGCCAAAGCCACAGAGTCAGGGTTCTAGCAGAAATGACTCCACTCCTCTGTACCAATTTAGAGGGGGTAATATGGATGTTCCATGTTGGGCTGAGTACTCAACAGTCACCTATTCTCAGTACTGTAACAAGTGTAAGCCTCCACAGTAACCACTGCCCACCACAAAAAAGAGAAGCTTCTCTGACCAAATCTAATCATTTAGAAGGCAATTGTTGGCCACACGTGCCCATTTAGCAAAACAGTAGTCACTGCTTCTCCTCTAGTACGGACGCCTTCCCTAGTCATTTGGTTTTTGACCAGGTTTGCAGTATCAGGCATGAATTCCCCTCTGTGATAGGCCACAAGCACAGTCGCATTACCCCTGTAACAGTCTTGCCAGTGGGCACATCTTACCTGGAAAGTGAACTGTGTAGCATGCAGGGCCCCCAGGTAGGTAAGACTGTTGATGACGTTTGTCTCCCAGCAGTCTGTGTTGCATCTTCTGGCACCGTGAAAGCTAGCCAGCAGGGAGGAAGCTTCCAGCTCAGTTCCAGCTTACTTTACCTATGCCCTGAAATAGAAACATGCCCACCGAGGTGCTTGACAGCCGACTTTCTAACCTTCAAATCTGCCACTTACAAGAAGGCTTGGGGGCCATCTGGTTCACCCACCCAAGTCAGAAGGCTGCCACAGGATCCCTGCCAGGCGCTTCTCTGGCAATGCCTGAGCAAGTTCAGAGACAGGATGCCATCCCCCTGAGAGGATCACCACTGTTTCTCTGTATTAGTGAAATTATCTTTTCTTATTGATGTAAATCTAGATCTTTATGAGCACTGCTCATCTGTCCTAAGCCTATCCTTCCTTGCCAAAGAAAACAAAAGCCCTTCCCTCTTCCCCACAACAATGCAGCCCACGTTCCATCCTTGGTTTTTAGGCTCCAGTAAACACCTTATTTGTTAAACATTTCCCCCCCTTTGGAAACTCATCAGTGATTTTTTCAAATTATTTGTGAACTTTACCATATGTGTATATTCCCACTGGGCTATACTTTTTTGTCTTTATTATCCATAATTGCATACATTGTATGAGTAAATCTTGTGATGTTACCCCCAATTCCTTCCTCCCAGTCCCCAACCCACTGGGGACCCTCCTAGTATACATTCGCCTTTGCCCCAGCGGTTGTCACTGAGGAGGCTCAAACTCATCAAAGCAGAACTTTAGAGAACTCAACACTAAAGGAGATTTATAACCCCCCCAACCCCCAAGGCTCAGAGAACATTCCAGAATAGGTGGCAAAAGGATTGTAAGAGCCACCGGGTAGGAGGGGGCATCCTGAGGCATTGTCCCCCTCACAGAAACTGACTGATGCTTTCATGACCCCACAGTGAAGCATTCCTTTGAAAGTGGGATTTCGAGTTCTACCATCTCCCCCTCCTCGCCTCTACCCCGTGGCCTTAACCTTGGCCTGGAAGGACATTCCCTCACCAGGAAATAAACTTTTAAATTTCCTCTGATAGGTTAGAAGTACTCAGCACCACTAAAATTGCTATTTTCCAATGTAATATTGATAGGAATTAGAGGTAAGGTAGCTCCCCCATTTTATAGGGAGTTAGGGTTACAAGCCCCCCAAACACCACTAATTACAAGTCCAGAGAACAGAGTCCAAGGACTGAATTCCAAAGAACCCTAACCATGAGTCACCAAGATGTCAGCTGTCCACAAGCCTTTTTACCATTGTTCCTTTTTAATCAAGAGCCGCCATATACACTCCAAGTAACCAATCTAGTCCACCCTGACTTGAGGCCTGATTTATATCTCTAAGGCTAAAAGAGCCCCCAGTTCCAGTCAATAAATGGATTATAGCCCCTCCCAGTTTGAGAGCTTTCTGCTTTACTTCTTAAGAATAAAGCTTTGCTTAACTTGCACTTCTAATTGGTCTACACCTGTTAGTTCTCTGCAGGTCCCAGGACAATGAATTGGAGAGAGCCACTGAGCCACTGTTTGGGGAGTTCTGGTGACCATTGAAAGTCAGGCACTATAACCCCAAGCTAAGCCCAAACAGAGCTGAGAAAAGCTCTGTCGTGTCTCTCAAAATCCGCACCGATATATCATTGGTGGAACAAGTCTATGCAAATGTACATGATCTGGTTGTGCTTGGCCAGCAGGTTGGGGCACAGGCATGTCCTGAAGTTACTTAGACTTGTTGCTCTGACCTTCACACAGCAGATGCTGATGCACACAGCCCCAGGGCCCATTTCCCGAAGGCAGGGCTCTGGAGGTGCATCCAGCATGGCTAGAAAGCCTCCATCTCTCCAGAAGAACATGGGCGATCCTTTGAAAGACTTTGCATGTGACTTTGGTAGACACATGGCCCCTTTATAGAGCTAGGAAACTGTGTTCCTGGAATGCCTCTGTCCTTGGAGGAAAGATACCCATACCCCTCTTGGGTTTCAAAGAGGAATTCCTATTCATAGCCCCTCGTGGACCCTCTATGTCCACTCCTACACTTTCTCAGTGTCTCAAAGGGAACAAAGGAAGAATCTATGAGACCATGAAGCAGACCCTGGCCTTTGATGTCCACACAGACATTTGTTGGGAAAGCTAAGTCCCATAGGATCGCCAAGTGCCCTAACTGTTTATATTCCCCTTAGCAATGCCTGTGTGCTCCCTCCCAGACCTCCTGCCAACCTCTCTCGTTGTTTGGGGGGGGGGGGGAGCAAATGATGTCCAGACCCAAGTTCAGAAGGCCTTATAGTCAGAGATCATTTTGAAGTTTAATGTCTTGGAACATTTTTTAAAATTTCTAATCTGTTATTTTAAGCACATTGTGATTTAATGAGTCTGTTTGGGATTCCAGTTTGTGGTTGATGTCACAGAGCTGAGGAATGCGTGTTTAATTTTTTTTTCATCCTATAACCAGTGTTTCATCTTAGACTAAATAGATGCACATTTTAGAAATCCCACAGAATCACTGAGGGAAAAAAAAAAGCACAGATGTTTACATAAATGCTTGTGTGTTTGAGTGACTTTAACTAAAGGAGACAATCAGCTTTGGGTCCATGAAGTCCTTAATTTGTTGACTGGTATTAGTTCTTCCCTCATCTATGTCCCTGCTGGACTGTGTGTGCACATTGATGGGGACTGGGGATCCTCTTTGTGGGCTCTGGGCTCTGCAGCCCCCAGCATTTAGCAGAGACAATGCTCACAACTGAGCTGAGCCTGAATCTGATTGAGGTTTGACAAATGGTGGCCTCTCATCCTCGCTGAAGCAAAGCCTTGAAGGGAACCTGTGGAGAGTGGATGTGAAAAGAGAGCTCCTGATGGTGGTAATCTTGCAACTCGAAAGTCTTAGCCTTCCAGGAAGAAGGGGGAAGGAGCTGAATGGCCCTTTCAGCTCCCATAAACTCAATCGAGGCTACAGTTCACCTTGTGTGCAAGTCTCAACACCAGCAAGAGAACTATTGGCCACCTAAGTCGTAACTGTCTAAGATCTTCTCTGTGATTGGCTGTGCTCAAAGGATTGAATTTTCAGAGAACAAATAAGCATCTGGATGGACAGGGTGTAACTCCCTGATAGGAGCACCATCAAAGTGCATCTAATTTTACTGAATGCAAGTGTGGATGACTGAATGCTCAATGTGAAGAGTGGGTCTCTCACACTTTAGTCACATCTGCAAACTAAAATAAAAATAAATAAATAGATAACAATAAATAATAGTGATAAAAATAATTTAAAAGTATGCCCACGATTCCTAGTTATAGGGACAGAACTCCTCAAACCAATTATTTCTATTCCTAGTACTGAACACAGAGACTCCCAGTATTGACAATTAGCTTAATAGATATAACACGACATGGAAAATGAGATGTTATAAAGAAATAAATACATTTTAGCTTTGATTTTTCAAAGCAGAATTCAGCCACACCAGAGGCTTTTGAAAAGCATTGGGGAATGGGAGGTTGGGAGATGTTCCTAAGCTCAGTGAATTCAATGACAACCAGAGGACAAATGTGTGTGTTGACAACATTCTAACGTGGTCCTAGGTAGGAAAGAGGCTCATGCCATACCCTCCAGCTGGCAGGGAAGTTTGTGCCGTGTTAATGGAGCCAAGTAGAGAGCTGTCAAGGCTTCCAAGGATTTTAATAGTCGTGTAGTCAGAGTCCCCTGAGTCAATGGCTTCCCTTTCCACTCCTGCTGCCAGCGGGCCATGAGGGGCGGGGGGGGGGGGACCACCTAAGTTGCCTGCTCCAATGGAAATGGCAAAGCAGGTTCTCTTCTCCCACAATTCTCTCCAGTGCTGCCTGAAATCCTACTGCCAGAGTGACCTGACTGTAGTAAAAACTTGTTCTATGTTAAAATAACTTAAATACTACTAAGAGGTATTTTAAACTCTCATCAGTTGTTGTTCAAGACAGTGTCTGCTTATGAACCATTTTGGAAACTAGAATAGAAAAGCTCTGCCCTCCCCAACTGCATTATGGGCTCCCTTCTTCATCCCTCCCTCTAGCCAGGCTCTCCCGGGTGACTTTGCAGCTTTCCTTTCATGAGATGGGGTGGAGTCATCCTACCTCATCATAGGGGGATATGTTCCAAGACCCCAGTGGATGCCTGAAACCAGAGATAGTACTGAACCCTGTGAAAACATGTGTTTTCTCCTCTACCTATGATAAAGTTTATAAATTAAGCAGTAACATTAACTAATGACAATCCAACAATTGTAACACTAGATCCCTCACACTATATTTAAATAATGTGAAAGATCTTTCTCAAAATATTGTTCTGGAGCCTGAGAGATGACTCAGAGGTTAAATGTGCTTCCTGATGTGAATGGGCCTTAGACTACCAGAGTCTGAATCTCTAGATCCTGTGTACGCAGCTGGGCATGGCCGTGCATTCCTGGAACCCCAGTCCCACAGGGAGCAGAGAACCCAAGAATGGTTGAAGTTTTGCAGGCTACAGAATTAGTATAGGGAATTCAGCTCAGAAACAAGACCATCAGGGGAGAGATGGAGTGGGACACCCCATGCTCCCCTCTGACCCTGTAGGCATATGTGGTGCCACACCACACCACACACACAATGACATGGAACTCTAAATCTTGGTAACCTTGGCTTACAATGCATCTTCTTTCCAGAACTTTCCATCATTTCATTTAAAGGAGGACTTCCTGGCTTCTCTTTAGCATACCCAAATTCCCAGCATTTCTACTCTTTGGGGACAGGATTAAATTTAAAAAATGTGACTTAAACACAAGCATATGATACCATGACAAATTGATCATCAGATAATAATCATAACAGCTATGAAGTGACTGATGGAGGGTAGCTTCCACTCCGTGGATACACCGGGAAGGCCAAAGATTTCAACATGCTCCTCAGAAGGATGTGCAATTTAACATGATGCACTTCCAGCCAATGTTTTTAGACCATGGTTAGTTAATCTTGTGTGATCAGAACTGTCAAAATAAAACCTCAGAGAGGGAAGGACTATTGTCCATTACTTTTGACTTTGACCTTGTGACTTCTCTTGAGCAATGGGACAGTTGAAATGAATGCAGTCTTGAGGGGTGATCAGGAGACAGGGCTTCATTGTTCTTACACCTTTCCAGGACGTACATACTTCCACATGCTGGAGCCTGAAAGACACATGGATCCAATGCAAGTAGTAGTAGCCACTGTCTCTGAGACCATCCTAGGACAGCAGGAAGCCAGCCAAGTGGGAGTGAGTCCACTGCATCCGTGGAATACCTCAGACGTGTGAGCTAAATGAGGGCACAGGTTTTGAGGTTATCAGTTCCTCAGCATCGCTGTGTGAAAGGATAGCTGTCACACTGGAGGGAAAAGCAGTCCAGGATGGAGAAGACTGAAAACTATGAAGGCGAAATTTGCCTCCACATCTGGGCTGCCTGAAAAAGAACAAAACATACAAACCAAATGTCAATGGTGCAGGGGAGACCTGCATGGCTTTGCAGAAATGCCAGCGAGTGACATCTGAGTCCTCATACATGACCACTGTGGACGGGAGCAGGAGAAGACAAAGCAGGAAGGAATGAGATTCATGCCAGAGCTATTACATACCAGTGATTACGTTAGACAGTCAACCAGTTCTCACTAGACAGCCCTATGGATCAGGCATTGCTATAATTCGGTTCTGAAATGCCTCCCAAAGACCCATGCGTTAGTAGTTTGGTCCTCAGTCTGTGATGTTATTAGGAGGTGGTAGAACTGAAGGAATTGGTGATTTTCATAAGAGGGCATAGGTCACAGGGGCATGTCCTAGAAGGAATATTGGAATCCTAACACATTTTCTCTCTCTCTCTCTCTCTCTCTCTCTCTCTCTCTCTCTCTCTCTCTCTCTCTCACACACACACACACACACACACACACACACACACACATCCTGAGGAGAGCTGGTAGTCACAGCTATTTATTTTGAGGTCATGCAATGGTCATGTCACACTCAGAAGTCAACATTCCATACCTCTCACCCTCCCTCTTCTCTGGCTCTTATATTCTGTCTATCCCTTCTTCTGTAATGTCCCCTGGTCCTTGGAGGGGGTGACTGACATGTCAGCAGTCACTTGTTCTCAGCACTTTGAATAGTTCTGAATCTCTACACTCACTGCTGACCACTGCGGAAAGAAGCCTCCCTGTCCAAAGCTGAGAGTCACATGAATCTATGGTCATAAACATTAAATATTTAAGAGGCCATTTGATGTGAACAGTATAACCATTTGGCAAAACCATAACAGGAGTAGCCTCCCTTCCCAGCCATAGGCTTTTGACTGGGTTTATAGTATCAGAAGTGAATTCTCTCCTGTAGAGAAGGCACCAGATCTTTCCAGAAAGTGGTTGCTTACCCCATAGTGGGCTTTCCACTATTGACATTCAGCTCATCTTTCCCAGCCAATTGGCATTGTTACACACAGTTGTCCACAGTCGAGGAAGTGTGTTGATGCTAATTCTCCCTCAGCAACCTGCATAACACTTCCTGGCGCTCTGAAGTCTAGCCAGCCAGGAGGAAGCTTCTATTCCAGTTATTACTTTATTTCTCTATGTTTTGGGACTCTTCAGCAGTAGGATTTTACCATCTAATTCTTATATCCAACCAGCTGCAGTGGTGATTGCCTGTATTATTTTGGGAGACTCAGGAACCTCCCTGACCAACAACTCATAGAGAGGAAGCTCACTCCTGAAAACTTTATTCACCCACACAGGGTACCTCCATTCAAACTCTTGTTTTAAATGTAAATTTTATTTTCAAGTCATTTTTACATATCATAAAATAAATTTTTTAACTTTCTTCTCAACCACTTAAAAAAATAACTTTTTTTTAGCTCACAGGAGATACAAAAACAAGCAATGAGCCAGAGATTAGAACCCTTGATATTAATTTCAGGGTATGCTGGGACAGGAGATATGGCTTAGCAGTTAAGGTATTGGCCTGTACAGCAGAAGGACCTGAGTTCAATTCCCCAGGTCCCAAATAAAGCCAGATGCAGAAGGGGTACATGTGTCTGGAGTTTGTTTGCAGTGGCTGGAGGTCCTGGTGTGCCCATTCTCTGTCTGCCTCTTCCCATCCCCACCCCATAAAAAATAAATTTCAGGGTATAGATTTAAATCTATGCACTTTATGTAACGTGTTTGATTTGATAGGGGCATAGTTAAGACAATGTCTTGAGTCTCAGATGAGACTTTGGACTTCTGAACAGTCTTAGGACTGGTCTGGGAACTTTTAAAGTTGTACTGAATGCATTTCCCATGAGGTGGCTGTGAGTCTATGGAGCCCAGGGGTGGAATGCAGTGGTTTGAATATAAAATGTGCTGTTAAGCCTCATATGTGATGCAAAACTGGTTGAGCCTTTGGGGAGGTGGAGCCTCGCTGGAGAAGGTGTGTCACTGGAGGAGAGCCTTGAGGTTTGTTAGTCCAGCCTCATTGGATGTTCATTCGCTTACTCTTGCTGTCTCCTCCTTGCTGATGGAACATGCGGTGCCCAGCCGTGTGCTCCTGCTATGCTTTTCCTGCTGGGATGAAACTTCCCTTTGAAACTATAAACTAAATGCTTCTGTCTGGGTGTTTTGTCCCAGCAATGACAAGGTTAATTGCTACACTTTACAAAAAACTGGGAGCCACCCCCCAAAAAAAAATCTTTTTAGACTTTGAGTGTTTCTGAGGTTCTGCGCCTTCATCACTGTCACTCAATACCTACTACATACAACACCAAGAAACTGCCAACTTATTCCTGAAATGGTGGTGTTAGGCATGTTCTGGAACTTCACTGTAGCTCTCCAGGAATCATCTAGATTGGTGTGACTTGTGTGTGTACATGCGGTGATATGCACATACATGTGTACATGACTATGTGCTGAAGATGGCGTGAGTGAAGTCATGCAGTGTCGTGGAAGATCATAAATGAGGTAGGCCAGCAGGTGCTAGGATCGTTTCCATGTCGATGGTAAGGAAACGGAGCCTTAGGTAGAGAAAGCACTTGCTCGGGCACACTGGGTAAGGGGACCTGTGACCTCCAGACCTGGAACCACCTCTCTGCAATCCTGGGGAAAGGCAAATCCCTTCAGGCCCTGGCCGGCCACCACTCCCTCTCCATCACATCACGCTCTGCCTTAGGCTACGCCAAACCAAATAGGAAAGTGAATAGTTGTGACAAGATAAAAGGACCAGTGTGGGCTGGTTCCAATCATGGGTGGAATGCAAACTCGGGAAGGCCACCTGTCTGTGAAAGTTTGAGACATGGTGGGGTCTCTTGTCATTTGGTTTCCAGGAGAGAAGCTGATTCAGTGCAGTTTCACATGTCGTCATGTCTCCGAGCTGGAGTGCCACCCATGAGAACAGCCAGGTGTTCCCTCGACCCCTGGGCGATGCCACTTGGGTTGTTCAAATGGTTCTCCACCTTGGGAGGGTCATGCCCCCTCCTGCCAGCCCACCTGGTGCCATCTCGTGAACCAGGGGATAACTCCTGGTCTTGGGTGTAACTATCCTCCTATGACGGGAGCATAGAGAACACATTAAATCTCATTTTCTGTGTCTTCTCTTGTGTATAAAGCAATGCTGGTGGACACCTGCACTTGCCATAAGGTAGAATCCAGAGCCTCTAGTCTATTTCTCCATTCAGTGTAATGTACTAGAGACATCTGTGATCCTGAAGAGGGGATGCATCAATGCGTGTTTCCAGAGAGTTCTGCCAATGTCAAAACAAGTACCTTAGGCAAAGAAGTAATAAGGAAATGAAATATGCACTTACCTTCTCTTTCTGGTCTTCCTTTCTCTTCAGGTTCTGGCAGCTACACAATAAACCTGTGCAGATCATCTAGCCAGACTAAAAGGAACCCTTACTTGTTCTGTTAAATGGCTTTGGCCTATTCAGTGGACTTGATGGGCTGTTTTCTTCTAGGCAAAAACACTGAACAGGGCCAAGGAAGCGATCTTGATCGGCATTGAGTGGTACCAGAGGGAGCAATGCGCTGGGCTGAGATGCACTTGTTTGCTTTAGAATAACTCAGACGGCGGTCAGATGATGGTTGTGAGGGGAAGGACCCTCAGTTAGGAGGTCATCTATGTAACCTGGAGGAGGGAGGTGACTGTTAAGCCAAGTTGGGATGACTGGGAAAAGGGAAGCACTGGATGGTAACTTAGAGGAAAATGATGGCTGGAACTTGAAGATTGGTTAGATGTCAAGGGCAAAAAGGGAGAGAACATTGAGGTTTGTGCTTTACATAGAAGGGGGAAGGCAACGGGGAAAATGAATGGGAAGCAGTCTGTGGAGGAAGAGGATGTGTTCGGTGTTTGACAAGGTTGACTTGAAGTGCTTTGAAGACAACCAAAGAAAGGGTGTCCACCAAGTATTTGGGGGTGCCTGTTAAACCCGGAAGAGAGAGAACCCCAGTTGTCAGTTGGGTAGTAGATCATGATATTTAAGCCATCTAGGAATACTTCTCCTCTCTCTCTCTCTCTCTCTCTCTCTCTCTCTCTCTCTCTCTCTCTCTCTCTAGATAGAACCCATAGCCTTGACCTAGCACTGTGGATGGACAGGACCACAGATGACACTATCATGAATCCCAGCATGTATGATTTAGACACTGGAACAAGCGGGCTGAGGAGCTCATTCACAGAGAAGGGAAAACCTTGGGAGTCAGAAAAGCCAGAAATTCAATAGGCCCAGGAGAGTTGCCAATTGCACAAAGTGTCAAAAAGTAAGAACTCAAAAATGTCTACTAAATCTTGCTATCCACAAGGTAACTAGACTTGGTGACATCCCTTGGCATCTAAGAAGGATCATCCAGAACATCCTGTAGACACCGAAACCTGTGGCAGAATTGTGGTGTATTTGCTCATAACTTACACATATCCACATGGTGCTTTAAGCCACTTTATGATTTCACGTTCCTGACACAATGGAATATATATATATATATATATATATATATATATATATATATATATATATATAGTTGTCATACTCTGTTGTTTAAGAGGATAACAAGAAAGAAAAAAAGACTAAATATTCAGTACACATATACAACTTAAAATGTGACAGTTGGTCAAATTTGTGGATTAGGAACCAGTAAGGCCAACTCTAGTTTTGTGTATTTTGTGAATACGTTTCTCTTTCTCTTGTTCACTCTTAGAGCCTATGAGTCTGTGATAGGTTGTAGCTGATTCATAAGGTCTATCTTTTTTATATTTATTTGTGAGGAGGGGGGGAATGTGCATGCCAGGGCCTCTTGCCATTGCAGAAGTTGAAATTCTCTATATCTCTCATAGAAATTAATGGATTTAGCAATTTAAATAACATCTTTCTTTTCTAGCCAAGTTCCAACTCAGTTCAACATTGTTGAAAGAGTTCATTCGTTTTTGCACCCTGCCAAACTTATGGGTGATCAAAACTGATGAAATGTATTTCAAACAAGTGTCAATCATGCCTAGGACATAGATAGCTCTGCTAATGTTGGTTAGAATGTTAACATCAATCCACATTTGTGTGTGTGTGTGTGTGTGTGTGTGTGTATGCAGAGAAAATAACAATGAACTTGATCCTTTGCCAAGCCCCTTAGGTCAGCCCAGTCTTCCCACTGCTTAATTAAATAGCTGAGAATTTGACACAGACCTGGAATGTGAAGATAGAGAATTGAAAAATACCAGAAATTTTTTTTTTGTTCCTACACATTTATGGAAACTCTTCAGGGTCCTTCCTCTGGGTCTGTGTCAAGCGGTTGGGATCCAGTCATTACATATATTAGATCCATATTTTGCTATTATACCAAATATCCAAAGCTAAATAACTTTATGAAGAAAAGAAAGGATTATTTAGCTCATATTTCTGGAGGTCTGAGATCACGGCACAGGCACCTGCTGGATGAAGTCCTCATGGCCAATGGCATCACAATAGTGACAGCAGATGGAAGAAAGGACATCAGGCCAAAGTGCTTTGGGAGGCCAACCTTGTTCTTTTTTTTAATTGTTATTTAGTTTTTTTATAAGCAGAGAGAGAGAGAGAGAGAATGCCAGGGTCTCTCCAGCTGCTGCAAACAAACTCCAGATGCATGAGCCACTTTGTGCATTCTGGGGAAATGAACCCGGGTTGTTGGGCTTTGCAGGCAAGTGCCATAACCACTGAGCAACCTCACAAGCCCCAACCTAGTTCTTAACAACAACTCTCCCACAAGATTCAGGATTCCCATGACAACTACCTTAACTCTTCCATAAGTATAGTACTTCTCACTTATGAGCTGCCTCCTGCTAGACCTCCAGTGTTGGGGGCCCTACCACTTCCACACCACCACACTGAAGAACACATGCGTCTTTAGGAACAAATTACATTTGAACCATAAGGAACGTTTACCAGTGGTGACTTGTACACTGTATGGTCTGAACTAAAGTCCATGTTCCCATAACATGCTGAGGAGTGCTAACAGGTCAGAGTTCTGTGACAAAACACGCAAATTAATCAACTTCATTTCAATGTTTATTTCAGTTCATAGTTTTAGAGGTTTTAACCCATTGCCACTTGGCCTGATGGCCGCTGAGAAGGGGGGTCAAGGTCACAACTCCAATGGCCCAATTTCCTTCCATTAAGCTCCAATTTAAAGGTTCCCCCATTTCCCATTAGTGACATTGGATTAGGACCCAGCCTTTAACACATGGGCATTTAAGATGCAAATCATAATAATAGGTAAAAAGTGAAAACTATTCAGTCTTCCTCTTGAAAGCATAGCTTATGATTAGAGGTATTCACTGAAGTCTCCATCTCCACACAGCCAACAGACAAAGGACCATCAATGACCCCTTAAGGCCTATTGATTGGAATAAGTCATGTGTTCTATTTTTTTCTCTGGTTACTAGAGATTTTTTTCCTGAAACCTAAGTTATTTCTCAAATAGCTTCATATTTTTTTGTTATTCCCAAAAGAATCATGGCCTGGTATTCAGGGATATGGAGGCTACAAATATTAAGCGAAAGTTATTCTCTATTTATCTATTTAAATCTGGTGTGAAAAGTATCTGTTTCTGACCTGGCCTGGGGACATGTATGTTCATCTCACATATATTCCAAGATAACCACTGTACAGGCTGTGGTTATCTGAAACCCAGATCACCACAAATCTTAAAATAATAATTGTCGAAGGACAAAATTGTACCTAGAATTAAAACCTTGGAATTTTCCTTAACCTTCTGTTAGGGCAACATCTTGAAAAATTGATTTAAAATAATCACTTCTTTTCCCCTTGGAATTTGAGATCCCAGGATACAACAAAAAGTTATCAGGTTAGGGCTTCCCAGGATTCTAGAATCTTCTTATCATGGGGCTGGATGTTGCCTCTTTTCAGCTGACCTCATCCCTATGAACTGAGCTAGAAACGCCACAGTCCAACTGATCAGCTGGCTAAATGTAGCCACAATCCACTTCAAAGTTGGAGGGATAAACAATTCTTTCTCATCTTTGTCTTCTTTCGACTGGGTCCATTAAATGAAGTCTCAAATATACTGTGGTTAGAGGATTAGTTTTTAATTCTGAAATGATACAGATCTAACTTTCTAATTTCTGACACAATATTTTTTCTTTTATGTTGAAGCTTGCCTTTTGACTTCTCGATGACTTAAAGAAGACTCGGGACACCATAAATTACAGTGATTCACAAGAGCTTAAATAACTATAAAGCCGCTTAAAAAAGAAAAGAAAACTTTGAAGTGATTTAAGTACCAGCAAAGCCTGTTGGAGTCATGCTCAGCAATTGGACCAACCTTTAGGATTTTAGAAGTTTAAGAGGAAAATGGAAGTAAGGTGTTTTTTTTCTTTTGCCTCTGTGCAAATATTATTCTGAGGAAGTTGTGTTTTTAAGCTGGAGTTGTAAAGATTCTGAGGGCAGGAGGCAGCTTTTAATGAAGTTCCCAAAAGCTTCTGGAACAGGTTAGCATTCCTTTCCCCACAGTGACCAGGCTCCATCCCAGTTTACAAGCTTCCAAAAGGATGACAACATTAACATTACTTTTCCTTTATTAAAAAAAAATAAAATTTTATAGGCTAGGGAGATGGATCAGTGGGTAAAGTGCTTACTGAGTAATCATAAGGACCTGAGTTCAGATCCCCAGCACCCATTTCAAAGCCAGGCATGGCAGTGTGGACCTGTAATCTCAGCTCTGGGAAAGCAGACAGGAGGGTCCTCAGGGCTTGCTGGCTGCCTAGTGTAGCTGAAGCAATGAGCTTCAAGTTCAGAGAAGACCCCCTCCTCAAATAATAACATGGAGAGCAGTGGAGGGAAGACACCCAATGTCAACCTCTGGTCCCACATGCACAGACAAATGTGCACACACATATTTAGAAAGGACATTTTGGGCAGGGCTGGTGGTGAAAGTCTTTAATCCCAGCACTCCGGAGGCAATGGTAGGAGAACTGCTGAGTTCAAGAATCATTGTGATTTCAAGGCCAGCCTGGAACTGAGATCCAGGTCAACCTGTGCTAGAGTGAGATTCGACCATGAAAACGAGCAAACAAACAATGAAGATTACATTATTTTAAAAATCTTTGGTTGACACATAATTGTATGTATTTATGGCTTTACAGGTTTATGATGTTTTTGCTTCATGTCTACGTTGCGCAGTGGCTCACTGTTAACTAGACTCATCCTCTCAGGCCATAGATAAGAGAACATTCCTCAGAAGATCAGTGTTCCCTCCTCAGGGCCGTGTGTGCTCACAGAAGTCTCTGTGCTAATGAGCAGAGGTTTCTAGAATGAACCAATATTATCCCCAGAGCTCACCAGTCCTGAATGGGCTCATAAATTGCCCCTTCAGCCTGGAAGGTGCTGGAGGAAGCCATAGGCTGAAAGAATAGGTTTGATTCCAAACCCTTTGGAGCTGGCTTTGGAAAATATTATAATACATCACAATGAACAGGAGGGACACTCCTGGGGACCTGAAGGTAAGGGTGACACTATATATCTACAAGCACCCTGGGAGCCAGTATCTCAAAGGGCTCTCGAGGCGCTGGAAAGCCGTGCCTCACTTCCCATCAAATTTGGATTAGTTGTGGTAAAGGAGGAAAAAGAACAAGTGAAGGAAATACACAGATAATCCCCAAACCCCCATCTGAACCAAGCATTTCAATTCCCTCTGAGCCAAGCTTCTTTCTATGCACCAGAGCTGACAACCAGGAAAGTACACAGGTGCACCCAGCCTCCTCCTGGTGCCCGACCCTCTCAGACCACAGAAAGGGATGGGTGACCTTTCCTAGGAGTGAGTGACTCCAGCCTCCCTTGCTCGAAGGGGACAGAGGACAGGATGACAGGCTGGAGGAAGGCTGTCCGCTGGTGTTCGTGTGAAGTGTGCTGTGCTTCCAGCAGCCAGGAAACTGGAGAGCAAGGGACAAGGCAGTACCAAGGATTGGGGGAAGTGAGAGAAGGAGAGCCCCATGGTACTGAGAGAGGCCTCTCTTCCTCTCTCCTTTTCTTCCTCTCTCTCCTGGCTCCTCATTCTCTCTTTTCCTGTTCTTCATCTCCCTATCCCCCTCTCTCCCCTCATCTCCATCTTTCCTCTCTCACCTCTCTCTCTCCCTCCCTCCCTTTCTCTCTCTCTCTGTCTCTGTCTCTCCTTCTCTCTCCCTGACACCTACTGTACTAGCTTAAAGCCCCAGAACTGGGCGCAGTATGACCAACCCCTAACGAGAAGTTGATGTCTGTCTCTGCTGTGCCTCAGTCATCATAAAGCCCTAACCAGCAGCGCTCATGTCCAGCAGTGAGACAATGAATGGGTGTCATCCTGAGTCCAGATTGGATGACGCTGGGCCCTAGAGGAGTCCCTCTGTCTTTGGTGAGCCCCTGGTGAAATAATTTCATCTACTTTTCCCAAGATAGTTTTCCTAGAGACATTTTCCAGAGACATGGAAAACATCTATTTAGTGTAAGGATCTTGGCCCTAACTTCCCTATGTCACCGAGGAATTGGAGAATCTCACTGTTAAGGGTTTTTGTTTTTTTCATCAATAAAATGGAAATAAAAGTAACCAAGCCCACTCCAGCTTGTAGATGCTGTTGCAAGCTACAGAAACAAACTCCTTTCCAGTTAATAGACTCAGAGACTTTATCCCCAGGATAAACCTTCCCCGTCCCTCCCTCATCTCATCCTTTCTTTCTGCTTCCTTTCCTGTAACAAAATACCCGAGAGAAACAGAAAGATTGACTTCGGCTCACAGTTTCATGAGTAGAGCTTCCAGTCGACTCTCATCTCGCTCTTTTGCTGTGGTCCTGAGGCCAGGCTGTGGTGTCTTGGTGGAAGAGCATGAAGAAGTGGTAACTGGGAAGGAGAGAGAGAGAGAGAGAGAGAGAGAGAGAGAGAGAGAGAGAGAGAGAGAGAGAAAGTAGGGAGGGAGGAAGGGAGGGAGAGAGAGAGGAGAGAGAGAGAAAGTAGGGAGGGAGGAAGGGTGGGAGGGAGGGAAAGAGAGAAAGAGAGAGAGAGAGATGAAAGGACAGGTCTGGGGCAAGATGTCCCCTTCCAAAGCCTTCCCCTCGAGACCTACTCCCTCTCAGGACTCATTTCCTAATACCCCATTAATAAACCCACTGAGTAAGTTCATCACATCTCAGTAGTGCCATCATCCAGGGACAAAGCCTCCAACACATGGCCTTCTTGGACACCCATGGTCTCTTTTTCCCTTCTCTCTCTTCACCTCCCTCGCCTTTTTTTCCTTCTCTTTTTGGAAGTACTTCTGGCCACTGAAGCATGGAAACTTCCAATATTCTCCCTATTGATATTCCAGCTATTTCCATTTGTTAATAATTTCATAAAATTTCCTGGGGGAAAAAAGAAACTTAAATAGATCAAACGATCTATTTAGGGTGAAAGTATGGACAGGAACGGTTTTCCTACTATATGCCTGGGGCACTGCAAGGAACAGAGACTCAAATCCCAAACATTTCAACTGACTCCCATACAAGCTCCTTTGAGAGAGTTAGAGGTGGACTTGGAAGGTCCTTGTAACCACTGGAAGACCTTTTCCTATTGGGGTCTGAAACAGGATAGCCTAACAGGAATTCTAGTGGGTTTCTTTTTGTGACCAATAATTTCTGGCTCTTCAGTCATTATTGCCTCTTCAAAAGAAAAAAAAAATTCTGGAAAGCCCATTGGTGCCTAAGTCCTTAAAGAGTCCCTGGTTCAAGTCTGGAGAGATAGCTCAGTGGTTCAGACATTTGCCTGCTAAAGCCTAATGACCGGGATTCAATTCTCCAGCACCCACGTAAAGCCAGATGCACAAAGTAGCACATACATCTGGAGTTCATTTGCAGTGGCTGGAGGCCCTAGCATGCCCATTCTCTCTCTCTCTCTCTCTCTCTCTCTCTCTCTCTCTCTCTCTCTCTCTGCTTGCAAATAAATAAATAATAAAAATGCTTTTTAAAAGAGTGTCTGGTTCAAAGGGGTGGCCCATCCCACTTTGCCTTCCTAACTTTGAGGACTGAGGGTGGGTTGGGTGCTTCCAGAATTATCCCACCATCTTGCCCTCCTCCTTCTCCCTCACTCACAAATCAAGAGCCCCTAGCCAGGCATCTATGACCCTCAGAGGAGGAGCAGGAGGAGGAAGGAGATCCACTACCCATCTAAAAAGAAGAGCTTAGAAGAGCTGCAGCAGAGAGCCGCTGGGGGAAGCAGTGAAAGGGCCTTTGGGGCATGGGTGCCACATCTCCAGAATAAATGTGCTGAGGAGACAGATAGGTGAAGAAAAACAGCACCTCTGTTGAACATCAACCAAGTTACCCCATAAATAACGTGGTGTAACAATGACTCACATAGTACTTGTATTGGCTATTAGAAGTCATCTAGAGATGTCTTCAAGTGGGTTGATGTGCACACTATCTTAGATCAGCAAGTATGTCTTGGGAGGTTCTGGAACATGCCACCATGGGCATTGGGGGCACCACACTGCCTTTAGCGCAGGCTCCTCTCCCAGCCACTAGCTACCCCCTCTCCTGGAGCTGTGGACACTCACGAAGAGCCTCTGAGGCCTGGATGCAGAGCTTTCAGCTTCTGAAGGAAGTGGGACATGTTCCCAACAGACTGCAGTCACTGGGTTTTCCTGCCGGAAGTCCATGAGGTAACACAGGAAGCACTTTCCACCTGAGTCCTTGAGGACAGATCTCTCATCAAGGAAGGTCAGTGCACACCAGTGTGTGCCTCCTCCCTCCCTCCCTCGCTCTCTTCCCCTTTTCTTCCCTTTCCCTTTGTTTGTTTGAAGACATGGCTGTGGCCCACAGACCTAAAATGAAGCTGGTTGCCATTGTTCAGCTGTTTTGGAGGAGGGCAGCCATGACCAAGACCTTCCTTGTCTTCCTCCGACCTTTTATGTATCCAGATCTATTCAGCCCATCTCCCAAACAGAAATTCAAGAGGGCGAAAGCCACCACAAGCCCCAAGAGAGGGACTTTGCATTGTAAACAGTTCTTTCTGGCCCGTCCACTTTGATGTCCCTCGAAGGGCATTTTATAAAATATGAGACTCCCTCATATTTTGGGCATTTGAAATCCAACCAAGTTTTAAGGTTGCAAAAGAGATATTCTTTTGCACACCATCTGTTATTCAGTAATGTGCAAATTACCAATAAATAATTCCAGATTCTTTTCTGAGAGCCAGGCTATAAACAAATGGCTCCACATGCTGAGCTGGAAGTCATTTTTCCCTTTGAAAATTCATTAAGTTCTGCATGATTGGGAGAGGTCAGGGGAAGCTTCCTGGCAGATGCCAAGGGGCATTGTTCCTGCACACAAACAATAACACAAGACGGAGCATCGATGATGCTTCAGGAACCTTCTACATTCTTCATTGGGCCTCTTCCTAGTGCATAGTCTCACAGCATGGCCTCTCTCTCTCTTTCTCTCTCTCTCTCTCTCTCTCTCTCTCTCTCTCTCTCTCTGTGCTTGTGTAAAACCCTTTGAACCTCATTTCTGTTATTATTGCTTCTTTTAGCATGCTAAGACCTTGGTAAACTATAATTCTGCAAAACAGTAGAGAATTGCAAACAAAAAATACAATGAATTCATTGAACTTTTTTTTTTTAATGTTCCTAAGAAGTTGTTGGGAAACCAAATTTTGTGAACTTGTTCACAGCCACTGCCATTTCCTTGAGGGGACATTCTGACTCACGTCTCTGCTCCCACGGTCCTTACATAAGGGCTTTTGAAGAGCCGGACAAAAGAGTGAGGATGAACGTCAGAGATGAGGAGATGCAATGCTATAGCTCAGTGAGCTGCTGCTTCTCTTGTGGCAAAATCAGATCTCTGGTGCCAGAACCAGCAAGATTTACGAAAGAGGAGGACAAGGGCTGGAAAGATGGCTCAGCAGTTAAGGCACCTGCCTAAGATGTCTAAGGACCTTGGTTCAATTCCCCGGTACCCAGTTGCACATAGAGTTCATTGACAGTGGCTAGAGGCCCTGGAGTGCCCATTCTCTCTGTCCCTCTGTCTCTGTCTCTCTCTCCCTCTCTCCTTGTGAATAATTAAATATATATATATACATATATATGCATATATATATTGATGAGGACAAAAGCTTCTATACTGTCTCCTGTGAGGTGCCTTTCCAGCCTCTAATTTTCTTAGACTCTCAAGGGCAATAAAACTCAAACAATTTGGTCTTGTCTTGTTTTCAGTAGGCAACTTTCTCGTTGGAAGAGGATCCCAGCCAGGCACACAGAAAGCTCTGGGCTCAGCCCCTAGCATACCTCCTGACCAAGAAGACTGCACTGGAAGCCCCCGGAGAGCTGCAAAAGCGGGCAGAACTAAGCTGGCCTAAGACAGAGATGGGAAACGGATTAAGTACGCTGAGTCCATTCATTTTCAACTGCCACATAGCAAAGACCCACAGATGTCATGGCTGGAAAACATACGTTTATCATCTTGCGGTTTGCTGTGGATCAGGGGTCACGATGCAAACTGGTGGGCATCTGTTCAGGGTCTCACCATGCTGAAATGAAAGTCAAGGGTGGAGGGGTCTCTTCCTGCTCATGGAACGTTGGTGGCCCTCCGTTTTTCACAGCAGGACTGCAAGCCTCAGGTATCAGAGGCAGCCCAGGGCCCTGCCATAGGACTCTCTCACCACACACCAAGGTGCTCCTGCACAGCCAATGGGAGGGTCTCTTCTTACCTGGCTGGCTTCCTTTCAGGGCTCAGTGATTGATTAAATTGAGCCCAGTCAAGATAACAACCTCTTGCTTAATGATCAGCTGATTAGGAAACTTACATTTGTAAAATCCCAAGTCATTAACTTAATGATGAGAGTGAAATACCATCAGATTCATAAACTCAGCTGTGTTCCAGAATTACCCAGAACATATATGCTGGAGTCCAGAAATCTTGGAGGCTCTCTTGGAGCTTTTCCAAGCACAGTGAGATTGTACAGCTTTGGTACTTGGGGCTTATAGCACCCTATTATCTGCACTGAAAGGGTGGAAGGTTTTATAAATTTCATTCCAAGTTCAAGTCTGATAAGATAATTGGACAAGTAAGAAAACTTGAAAATGAAGAAACTGTGTAAACTCTTCTTAAATAGTAAAATTCTCTCAACCATTACACTGCACAATTACATAGGGAACTTCAAGAGCCCTGACGAATAGAGCAGCCGAGAGCAAGAAGGAGGGACCTGGTGAGAATAAAAAAAATATATTACGAGCTTAGAGGTCCTTGTGTCAAAAATCCTTGGTTTCTGTCTCATTGGCCTATCCTATGTTGATTGAATGGCTGTGGTTATAGGTCCCTTGTTCATCTGTCATTGTCTGCTGGGTTCCCTATGGATCCTCCACAATATGACTGTGGTGGCTCCTCTCTTGCCCACTAAATAATGTAACTCATTATGGACAATAAATATTAAATTAAAAAAAATAGACACTTTAACACTTGTTAGAAGAATATAACTAAACCCAGAGTCTCTGTATATATCATTCACAATATTCAGTGTATAACATTTAGTAGTGTACAAAGAAACAAAAACTTATGAGCCATACTCAATAAGAATGTCAATCAAAACAGGATGACCTACATATGAAATTAGCAAACAAAAACTTAACGTGGCTCACAAAAAGTTACCCAAGAGCCTAAATGTGCAAGAAATATTGCTGTGGGTGGGCCAGTCTTTCCCCCACCCCTTCCTCATTCCTCGGTTTGCTCAGATTTGCTTGCTAACTCTTGCTATATTCCTTTATTTCAAATCTTTGTTACTGAATCTTAAGTGAGCTTCTAATCTTCAGTGCCTAGTGGAGTTTTTTTTTAATGTGTGTAGTATGGGTGGTGTGGTGTGGTGTGATGTGTGTGCTATATGCATGTCTATTGTAGAGGAGAAAATTGAATGTCCTCCTCAATCCTTCGTCCACTTATTTCCTTGAAATCTCTGAATGTAGAGCTATAGTTTTGGTAAGTCCCAGTGACTCTCTGGACTCTCTCTGGTCTCCACAAGACAAGGGTCACAGACATACATGAGTAGCTACTTCCAGATGTTCAAGTGGGTCCTGGGAATTGAACTCAGTCAGTCTCAGGCTTTCTTGGTCTCTTATACTGCTGAGTCATCTCCCCAGCCTGGGGTCTTATTCTTTCAATACAACCTGTTAACATCTAATTCTCAATAGGAGAAATTCATCTTTTTGTGTTTATTGTAATAACGTGCTTTTATTCCTGACATATTGATATTGTCATTCCTATTTTGATATTTTCTCTTTATTAAATTTTTCATTTTATTTTATTTTATTTTTTGGTTTTTCGAGGTAGGGTCTCACTCTAGCCCAGGCTGACCTGGAATTCACTATGTAGTCTCTGGGTGGCCTTGAACTCATGGTGATCCTCCTACCTCTGCCTCCTGAGTGCTGGGATTAAAGGCGTGCGCCACCACGCCCAGCAAAATTTTCATTTTATGATCAGATGTCATTAACTGCCTACTCATGTCTGTTTTCCCCTCCATTCAGGAGCACTATAATACTGCTATTTTTCTACTTTTTTTCTAACTACTCTCTCACCCCCAGGTGAGACATTTGTTCTTTATAACAACCTTTCTTTATTCCTCCCACTAACTAGGCTTTGCTAAGATATGTAGTCCAATCAATTCACTGAAATATCCCTTGTGGTTTTTCTCCATTTTATGTATTCATATCCTTAGAAATTTTGTCTTCATTAGATTGCCTATTTAACTTTTCTTAAAATAAGAAAAAAGAAAACGAGAAGAGAGACAGAAAAGAGAAAAAGAAAATGGGCATGCCAGGGCCTTCAGCCACTGAAAACAGGCTCCAGATACATGTGCCAATCTGTGCATCCAGCTTTATGTGGGTATTGGGTAATCAAACTCAGGTAGTAAGGCATTGCAGGCAAACACCTTGACTCAGCCATTTCTCCAGCCCTAGAACACCTATTTGGTCATTTATTTGAAATTTAATTGCTAATTACTTTTCCCTCTCATTTTTACCTTTTCCTTTACTTTTTAATTCTCTTATACTTTGACTAGAACGCTTTAAAATCCTTTCCCTAATATGTGTACAGACTTCCCTTTATAAATTGCAAGTGTTATAAGGTGTCGTAGTCAGCCACATGCCATTGGGATGAATCTTCAAACCAGGCACAATTTAGGGGAGGAAGGTATTTATTGAAACTACATATTGGGGGGAAGTTCTGTAACAGCGAAGAGGCTGTCCCTCTTTCACAGAAGAGAGAAAAACCCATCACCTACACCACACAGATAACAGCAAACAGGCAGGAGACCAAGGAGAGAATTCTTCCCCTTTATATAGCCTTAGGGTGGGGTCTTACAACCCTTCCCCAGATTTAATGGCTTCCTGAGTCTCTGGAATTTCCTTCCTGCACTGCCCACACAGGAAAGGATTTTACTTCCAGCTTCTTTGAGCTTCTTTACATCCTGCCCCTTGCTGAGAGGCTGCCTTCCTCTAAACATCCTCAGAGACACGCCCAAGATAATTAAAAAGATCCAAGTTGACAACGAAACCTAACCATCACATAAGACAAACAAGCATTACTACACACAGCCTATGGAACCCGGCAGTATAACTGCACCTGCCCGGGGGGTTGCATAGCTGACATTTCTGATGTTGCTGGAATCCCCAGGGAGGAGCACACTGCTCACCTCTGGTCTGGGAAAGGAGCAAAGTTCAAAACCCAGAGCATGGTGTCTGCTGAATGCCCATCACCTTCACGTGTCACTGTAATGTGGGAAAATCCCAATGTAGATTGAATTGTACACATGATTCCTGAATCTTGGAACATTCACAGATTTCACCTTGACAAGTGAATGATGCTTCGGTGGAAATAGAGGCTCCTTCATCTGTTAGTATTAGACTTGGTAGAGTCTAATTATTAGACTAAGCTAGAGATGCTCATCTATCACGATCCATGGCTCAAAAGAGAATTTCTACTGTTGATTTGATTTGCAAGTAAATAATCTATTAACTTTTAATTCCTTCAGTCTGGAAGTTTCCTGTGTTTTATACTTTTTTTCTGCAGAGTAAAAGATACCAAAATGTATAGGTACTGAAGAATCCATTTTATAGATGAAACTCCATTTTGTAAAACTAGCTTCACTTTAGATTGGCCTCCCCCTCCCTAAAGGAGGCCTGGTGATAAAGACCCAGGAAAAGAAAAAAAGATTCCATAAAAGGGAACATATGGCTGTCCCAGAATGAGGGCTGGATCTGGGATGTGGCCCCAAAGCGGTAACCAACCAGGAAATA
>PVHP010008533.1:0-52949 GCA_004024765.1 Zapus hudsonius | reverse complement strand
CCCTCTCCTCTCCTCTCCTCTCCTCTCCTCTTCTCTTTGATTATACATTTCCACTTGCTTGATCCCATTCTCCATCTCTTATTGGGAAACTCAAGTGTAGGATCATCCCTTGAGTAAAGTATTGTTTGTTATCTTTCCCTTTAAATGAGTTTTATTGTTGCCAATTCATTCAGTGCCCTTTCAGGTGTCTGTGCCTGCTACTGCCCTGTTTACAGTCCCAGGCTCTAAATATAGTTTGTAAGGATGACCTAGGTTCTTCTCACTCCCCCCAGCTTCCTACAGTGCTTTCTCCAGCCCTCTCTTCTGCTTGTTTCTTCTGTGGAAGTCACTCACTGGGTTTGTTTTCTGGGCTTTATTACATGTCTCTATTAAAACCCCCCACTTACCCTCACATTCCCAATCTTCCCATTTCCTCTGTCCCCTGACCCCTGGCATCCTTTGTCTTCATCCTTTTCTCTTTCCCTTTTTTCCACTCAAGAGAATATCACATTTTCTTGGATGATATATTAATCAGTTTTCATTTATTGTAATGAAATAGATGAGGCAAGCTAACTTTCTAAATAAAAGAAGCTTATTTAGCTTATAGGCCTGAAAATTCAAAATCATGGTGCCACCATTAACTCTATTGTGGTGAGGACCTTATAGTGGATGTTAGGAACATGTGTGAGTGGAAAAATCACAGCATCAAACATGAAATCAGAAAGGTAGGTTGTTATAATCCTTTCCAAAGCCACACACAGCTGATTTATCTAAGAATCTCCCATCCAGGGATGTCCAATTATTTGGCATTGTTACATGATGTTGTCATCTATAAATGTGTTGGCTCACATTCATAACTATACTTGGAGAATGCAGTTTATGGACCACATATCAGACATGTTTGCTAAATCCAACTTTTTTTTTAATGTATGTGAGTGTGGGTGGGTGCACCCTGGCCACAGTGAGTGTGTGGAGAACACAGTACAACCTCAAGATGCCTGTCTCCTCCTCTACCTTCTGTTGAGATAGTCTCTCTTGTTTTTGCCATTGCATGCCACAGACTAGCTAGGTGACAAGTGTCAGAAGTCTCCTGGCTTTTCCAGCCATTGCCCTAGGTGTATTGAGATCACAGAGCAATGTTCCATTTTCCATTGGCTTAATGTGGGTGCTGGGGAGGATCAAACTCAGATTGGCAGGCTTGCAAGCAAGCTCCTTTAATGGCAGAATCATCTTCCCAACCTATAAACTCAATTTCTTCATGAGCCTCCAATTCACTGAAGAACAAGCCCAAACAGGCACCAAACATAAAATCTGGAGCCACAGCCAAACAACCGTAGTGCTTTCTCTGGGTAGCACTTTTCTGTCGTTCTAACAGCCCCTTCCCTTGTGTTCTGAAGCACTGCCATCTCTAGGAACAACCCACTTACTATTTATTTTTTTGCTAATCTCATTTCATTAATCTCCAAAACACAACTATTATACTAAATGGTTGCTCTTCATATATTTGTTAAATAAGAAAACAAAGGAAATCTTTGAGATTGGAAACAGAGTGTGGATAAGCTGAGAAAAGTAGACAACTTGTTATAACCAAACAAAAAACTTTCTTATTATACAGCCAATGTTTTTATGACCTAACTACTTATTACAGGAAATATACACTCTTTGTTCCTTCTTTATAGTGGAACTTAATTTAGCTCAGAAACTCCCATTTCTTCTAATTGCAAACCTCAAGGTTTGT
The DNA here is from genome assembly GCA_004024765.1 of Zapus hudsonius. Lineage (NCBI taxonomy): Eukaryota > Metazoa > Chordata > Mammalia > Rodentia > Dipodidae > Zapus > Zapus hudsonius. Next base: position 51,232 of record PVHP010008533.1, on the reverse strand, counting down.
TTGGTGTTTTTTTTTTTTGTCACTTCAAGATTATTCATTCATTTCATGTTTAAGCCCAGTCTTTTTGTGAAATGCTGAGTTAAATTCGGTTTCTCTCCCGGATCTTCTCCTCACCTGTTGTATATGACCCCAGCTTTCTGGAAGGAACCCTTGGCTTCTGGGGACTCATAGCTCCCCAGCTAAAGAGGCAGACCCATTCTTTCATGAAGGCAGTGAGGACCACTTGCTGGTCTCTTTCCACTCTAAGTTCAGCTTCTCCCTCTCTTGACTGTTGCTTGAACCTTGTGACTTAAGCTTCAGGGTCCCAAGGCTACTTTTCTAGCTATCAGTCCTCACTGACTCTGGCTCATGGACAGCATGAGAACTTCTCTTCATCCCAGTGGAGCCCAGGGTCTCAAAAGTAGATAAGGACTTTGCTCTGAAGTTCTATTCTCACTATCTTCATCCCTTCACCTTAGTTCTCTCTATATAAACTCTTTCCACAGGCACAAGACTAAAGATGGGCAGGTGCTGTAAGCAGCCCAGACCTTTGAGTCTGGACTTAAATAACTGTGTGAGTCTTTACACACTGACTTTGGGTTTTCCATAAATCAGGCTTCCTATGTGAACTCAGATCTTAGCTTAAACCTCAGGGTTTATCCTCAGGGCTGGTGTCTTGGCATTACTTTCCAGTGGAAAGGTCTGGAGGATTCCTGGCCATAGTAGTGTTTCCTATAACTTCTCCACCTTCTGTTTGAGGCTAATAAATGTAAAAGTCAAAATGGTGGCTTATTCTTTCCTTCTTTTTCCTTCCAAAACAGAGTTAGATAAAGCTTGCATCTAGAAGATTTAATGAGGAAATATATGTTGAAATTATCTATAACACAGAGATACCCAATTATGTTAATTTATTTCTTCATAGTTGAAAAATGATGAACATTAATAGTTGCATGGATAAAAATTTATAAAGCTGGTGAGTTGTCCAGCAGGTCTTCTATCCCCTAAAATTTATTGAATAGCTAGACATTATTTTTCTAGATTATCCCATTCTTTAAAGAGTTTCAAGTTTCATTAACACTATCTTTAGATATGAATATTGCTTTAAAAATCCTACCTTGACTCAATCTTTTCTGTCAACTGGTCATGGATTTATGACATTTTAGAATTTCTGTTTCTATAATAATGAATATTCACTTGAGCCATTAAAGTTCAAATCCAAGAGATTCTCATTAAGATATGACACACAAATGTACTGTTCTTCAAATATGTAGATCTGAATTGCTTTTCCTTAGCAATTAGCTTCAGAGCAGAGACGAATAGATAAGTTTAATTTAGCACTATGAATATAAAGAATAATTCTTATCAAAGATTGAAAAAAGTTAATACTTCTGTATTCAATAAACAATTAGTATAATTTGGAATAGAATGCCAATATTTTGGTATTAAAAGACATCTGGGGCTGGAGAATGTCAGTAAAGTGCTTGCTTCACAAGCATTAGGACCTGACTTTAAGTCCTCAACACCCAAGTAAAAGTTGATCATGGCAGTGTGCACCTGTAATCCCAGCACTGGGGACTGTGAGATAGTCTAACCAAATCGAGAGCTCCAGGTTCAGTGAAAGACCCTATCAAAAACAACTGTGATTATGTATGACACTTGACATTGACCTCTGGCTTCTACAACTCACCTGCACACACAAGTGCTTCATGAATCTGAATATATATATATATATATATATATATATATATATATATATATATATATATATTCACAAGCATGCACAACACACACATATACACACAGATGGAAAAAAGAGACTTTGTATTATAGACTAGTGCTACATGCCATAGTTTATAGGCAATATTTATGCTGCATATAGAATTCTGCATACTAAATTTAGACTCCCCAACTCCCAAGCTTTGCATAGTGCTTCAATTGTGGCTTAGTTATATGAAACAACTGAGGATTGTCGACAAATTATCTTGTGTGGTTCAAAGAACACTGTAATCCTGATACACTCTTCTGAGAATAATAAAAAAAAATAAGCTCACAGGATTCTTAGAACAAGATGAAAATGACCATTTAGAGCTATATGGCACAGAATATTTAAATATGAGACTAACTTTGAATTAGGTGCCTGGGAAGTTATGTGAATTCTTCCTAACAGGAGCCAACTTCCTTAGGAATCTCCAAACCCTTGCTGGATGGGATACTTATTAAACTCATAATACTACCCGTTTTAGTCAGGTTTCTATTAAGGTGACAAAATACTTGAGACAATTTAACAGGAGAAAAAGTTTATGTTAGCTTAAAGTTTCACAGGTTTCTGACCACAGTTGCTTGGCCCTTCTTCATTTGCAACTCTTTTTGTGACTGGTGAGGTAGACAGGAAGTTGGAAGCACATGCCATAGGTAATCTGGTTATCTCGTGGTGGCCAGGAAACAAAGAGAGATAAAGGAATGGCTCAAGGTTTCAGTATTCTCTTCAGGGCACTCCTCCAATAACTGTTTCCTTCCATTTTCTCCAGTTCCTAAAGGCTGTACCATTACACACCTCCCATGAGCATTACTGGCCTTTGGGGGACACTGAGGATCCAGCCTGAAAATGAGAATGAATTCTCAATTCTGACCACGACTGCTCCGTGCTCAAGTCAGGTAAATCAGGTGGAAATGGATGTGAAAAATTATTTGCTAGTTTTTCCAGTTTTCCTGAAATACAGATCATGAGTTTAAAGCCAGCCTGGACACTATTAGCACTCAAAAATAAAAGTTTACCTAAATAAACACAAATGAAAATGGGTGAAAATAAACAAATAAGCAGTAACAACAACAAACAAAGCACTTTCATTTCCAATAGTTGGAAAACATATGCAAATAATTTTTATAGGAAAATCTCAAGGTAATTTTGAAGAAAAGAACAAAACTTCACTGGTTGAACATAAAAGACAAAAATTCAATATAAGATAAATTGCTTTCTTGAATATAAAAACTTAATAGTGTAAAATACTGCTTTGTATCTATCTCTCTTTTCCTTCTCCTCCCTTCTTCCTTCATTGTCTCTTTTTTCCCCTCTCTCTCCTTTTCTTTCTTTCTTTCTTTCTTTCTTTCTTTCTTTCTTTCTTTCTTTCTTTCTTTCTTTCTTTCTTTCTTTCTTTCTTCTTTTTTTCTTCTCTTTTGAGGCAGGGTCTGACTATGAAGTCTAGGATGGTCTTAGATATGAGCTCTTAATGTCATGGTTTTCAAAGTGCTGAGATTATTGTCACGCTTCCTCACTCCTGATTACTCTTTGTTTATTTTGAATAACTGCATTCAATGGATATTAGATTAAATTTTAAAACCAAATTTTGTGATAACATAAAATTATTGCAAGGTGATTCTGAAAGATCAAACTATTTTAAAGAAAGGAATAGATGGGGCAGGGTATTATTTTTCTTTCAATTAAAATATAATATAAAATATAGTCAAAAGCTATGGAATAATTTATGGATTCAAATAGATGGATATAGGACCACACATTTAGGGAACAATAGATTGGCTTTACAAATTAGTGGGATAATAATTCAGAAATTGATGTAGGCAAACCTGTCATGACATTTGGAGGAAAAAATTAACTGAGATCTCTAGTTTTCAATAAAAACTAAAAATTGACAAATTTCCAAATATGTCCAGTATTTAAATTAGAAATTACAACCAAGAGTACTAGAGGAAACATAGACATTAAAATAAAAACTAGGAAATAAAGACCCAAGTCTTAAAAGCTCTTCTTTATGAAATAATTCCATAAAAACTTAATGTTTGAATAAAAACTAGGAATGTATTTGACATAAGAGATATTGTCTCAAATACATGGTGAAATTTTAGGAAACAATGCAAAGTAATAAAAAAAGGAATACATAATATTTTGAATGATAGAACACAGCTGTAGATACAATAGATAACTTTATAGGTAATTTTTTTGCAAACACTTTCAAGAACAACAACAACAAAAATACCTCAAATATTTAGGGCCTGGATAAAACCCCTGCCATGCAAGTATGAGGGCCTGAGTTTGTATGTCCAGATCCCACATAAGTGCTGGACATAGTGGCATGCACCTATAATTTGAGAGTTTAGGAGGCAGAGATGGGATCCTGGGGGCAAGCTCTCTAGTTAAACTAGTTGAATGCATGAGCTCTGGGCTCAGTAAGAGACTCTTTCTCAAAAAATAAGTTGGGGAGTGATTCAGGAAGATACCATATGCTTACCTCTCCTCTCCACACACACATGCACTCACCCACACACAAACATGCATATACATACATACACAGCACACACAAAAATCCAATATTTAAACAAACCTTTTCCCAATAAAGAGGGAAGAAATAAAATGATTTGCTAAAGATTTACATAAACCAATTTCATTTACAAATGTAAATGTGAAATCTTAAAATATATTCTAATATTTAAAAATCCATAAATGACTTTATATGTATAAATTCAAATTTTCTTTCTTCTGTGTGTGTGTGTAGTGTGGTGTGGTGTGTGTGCATGTGTGTGGTGTTTGCACATGTATGGCAGATGTGCTTGCAGGCACATGGAGGCCAGAGGAGAACACTTGGTGTTCTTCATCAGCATATTTCTTTGAGAGGACTCTCTCTGAATATGGAGCTGTGGTTTTTGTGAGCTCCAGCAATTCTACAGTCTCTGCTTCCTACACATGTGAGTGGCCACATCCAGATGTCTATGTGAGTCCTAAGGAAAGAAACTTTGGCTGTCTCAAAACCTCTTAGGCTTTCACACTTGTGGCAAGTGCTCTTACTCACTTAACCTCCCAGCCCTGATTTTTTTCTAATATTTATACGTATCATATTTCATGATATACTTGGATTTTTGTCTCACAGTCTGAATATATACAATGTATATAGGAGCTATATTCTTTTTTAAATTTATGAGCAACGGCCTACAATTATAATGATGCAGTAATATGAAAAGAGAAAGGGATTATGGGAAGACGAGGATTCCTTTCAGGTAGGAAGAAGACATTGTGTCAGAGAGAAGGTAAACAGGACTCATTCCTTATGAATAAACTGTTACAGCTTAAGAACAGAGGCCAGAATAAGAGTGAAGAAGCACTAAGTTTTAATAAACCTGGGTTGTAGATGCAAATATATTTTATATTTGTTTTTATGTTTTAGTCTCTATTTGAAGTATTTTATGATAAAATGTATGAGAAAAGTTCTCTTTGAAATTAAAAGGAAAATTAAATTGTCCCCATTTGAAAAATGTCTGAGATGTAAAATAACTTCATAAAAGAAATAAGGACATAGAACATAAAGATAATTTGTTGGGTTTTTTTTCTGTAAAGTTTGTTTTCTGTGTCATTGAATATACCCAAAGTATACTGGCACCAGTTTAATTTGTTTAACTCGTGAAGAATCTGACCATACTTAGTGAGGTTTCACATTTTGTATATATTCTGGCACTGTAATTCCACATATAAGAATTTATCTTAATGACATAAACATTTAGTATGTGTTTTATATGTGTGTATTTGTATAGTTATACATATTTATGTATATATATGCACAAAGTGATATATATAAGATTTTATATAAATATATATGTTTATATATATAAAATACCCTTGAGTTGTCTTTTCAAATTATTATATATAATAAAAATGAAATACTGAATATATTATTTTTGGTAGATCGCAGTACTAAAATGGATTTTCATGCAACTGTTTAAATGAAGTTATACAACAATATTGATGACATGCAAAGATACATATCATATAAAACATACCTGTTAACATGTAGAGTGTGATCTCAATTCCATCACATCCATAACATAAATTATCACTCTATTCATGCAATAAGTACAATGAGAAACAAATAGGACAAAATTAAAGGACTATGCATTCCTACAAGAAAATATAAAAAGTGACTTTCTCTGTGTGTTGAGCTTATTTGTTTAGTTTGGCCTGGGTGTGCTGTCATAACTTTCCACAGAAAAGATGCTTTTTTCATAATTTGAGAAAAAAGTCCATGTTGAACAGCATTTATAGCACCTTGGTAACTCTCAGTGCTCAGATGCTAGAATCATCATTGCATACCACTCTAACACACAGTATTCTTTTTGTAACCCAGCCTTTCCTTGTCTCCTATCAGAAGGATAATATCATTAGTTGCTCGTCTCATTAAAGCTAGTTTAGCGATGAAGACATTCTTGAGACAAGGCAGATGTTTTTGATTAATTTATTTTACCTGATTAGATTAAAACTCTGAAATGGAAATATTCATCCAGGTTGAAATTAGCCTGGCCTAAGTTTGACATGCTAAAAGGTCTAATACTTTATTGATCTTAGTCAATTTCCTTCAATTGACAATTGATGTTTGGCTTCTACTTTTTTATTCTTTTGAAAAAGTTGAAATTGACATCTTTTGCATAATATATGACACCTTGGTAGAAGCTTCATATTGCTTCATTTTGCATATCATATAAAATATACCTGTTAACATGTAGAGTGTGATCTTGGTTTTCAGTAATTGTTTTCTTCACATGAAACAGTGTTAATACTTGTGAGGGCTGGTTGCCTAGTACCTAATTGCTACCTGCTAGGGTGTGTGCTTCACTGGAGCACTCAGATGCACATATGTCTGGTTACAGATATCCAGACAGAAGTGTAGTTTAAACAAAAACAGAGAATCATAGCCATCTCTTCAGTGATGATCAAGTAGAGTTCATGTGGTACTCAAGGGTCTGTTGGATGGGTGTGAATAAAGCTAGACATGGGAGCTGATACCAAGGTGATCCAGAGCAAAGTAACAGACTTAGAATTCACTATGTATTAGGGAGCAACAACCAAAAAGATTTAACCAAGGGAATCTTCTAAAATAAAATGTGACTACTAAAGTGGAGAGAGGAAATAGTTCTAGAGGCTAATAGGCACCTGGTGCATCTGTGGAGTTGGACTTGCTGAAGATGGTGGCCAGGGCAATGATGCCCGGTGGTATTGCTGCAGCCGCAGGGGAAGGGCTGATGAAGTAAGTCCAGGCACAGCCACTCTGACTGCCAGAAGGGGAATCTGAAGTTTACCTCTTTATCAGGTATGAGCAACTCCAAGATGACAGTCGTGTTACTCCTGTGGAGATGGTGGCGATGCTGCACTAACTGGGATGTTTGTCATGTTAGAGGGTGGTGCTGTGCAGAGAAGCCTGTGAAATATCCAGTATGTGTGAACATGTACCATAGATAGAAACTCAGGCTCTATTTAAGCAAGGGGAAGATGAAGGAGGTGCTAAAGAAAAGGAAGAAAAAAATCAGAGGGGGAAAACAAAATTGTGGCCAGAGAGGCCAAGGGAAAAAAAAAAGGAAAAGAAGGTCATTTATTATTGATTCATCCAACAAATATTTATTAAGACTGTACGGTGTGCCTGGAAATCCTCTATGTGCTGGAGATAGAACAGTGAAGAAGATAGTGGCTTTCCCAAGCATATGACCAAAAGAACAGATGGCACTACCCTCAGACAGCGAAGGCCCTGAGGGAAATGCAGCAGGCTATGCCCTCCAGGCTCAAGGGCACAGTGCTCAGGGCCTCTGCTTCTTTGATTGATTGAAGCAATTGTGTTAATATGTAATATTTGTCTCATATCAATGCCATTGTAAAATACAATTTTAAAAAATGTTTGTAAGGAAGGGTCTAACAAAAGCTAAAATGCCTAAGGCCAACAGAAGACAGTGGTCATCCATCTTGTGGACTTGGCTGAATGTGAGGAAGCTGAAGCTAGTGAGTATGACATATAAGAGATTATAAAAAGCGCCACTGGGGAGAGGTCACCTGTTTGCAGGTCCTTGTGATCTTCGACCACAGAACAGCAGATAGTCAAAGCTGGACTGCAGTAAGATGGGGGATGCCTGCTTCTGCTGACAACTCCGTTGGGCAGGAAAAGATGCCAGGATGGTTGATGCAGCAGGAAGTCTCCTTAAATGAGTCTTTTGTCTGTTTGCCTTCACTTCGATTTCTTTTGTGTACCTTGATTCCACGCCATTGCTGTTATCATTCTCAAGGGAGAAGTTTTTGGAATTTAATCAATAATTGAATTCTGCCCAAATGGTACCAGGATGTTCATTGGGCTGTAAAGCTAATGCTTGCTCATGTTCAGGAGATAGGTAGTAACATAATATGGTCTAATAAAATGAATATGCAAACTGCTTGCTACTGTTTTGTATTTTTCCAGTCTTTAGAATGGAGCATTACTGTCTCAGCTGTCATATTTACCCAAATCATGGTCCTCGTCTAATGTAGTATTTAATGTACAGGTCTGATGGTGAACAAGAGGACTTAAACATCCAGCTCCTGGTTCACAGTTACTCAAGTCAGCATCATTAATCTTCAAGAATTCTTTCATTATCACCATGCTATGACTCATTCAAGCACACCCACCATCAGAGGTAAATTGGATTGGGAATTTCTGTCTCCTACTACATTGTCTTTCATTTGTTTCAGTGGTATAACTCCAAAATATTGTTTAGACCAAAAATTTCTATACTGAAAAAGGTAATTTCTTTTAAGATGCCACTGCTCTAGCTGGTGTAATATCCCCTTATTCATCTTTCGAGAATGAACTTGAAGGTTTCTTATCCTGTGAATAGACTCATAGGATAGCTGAAACTCACTCACTAATTCACTGTTGTGAAAACAAATGCTTTCTTATTTTGCACCACCTCAATCTTAATGGTTAGAGCATGAATTAGAAGTTAGTCCTGCTGCAGTCATGTATCTGCTGCTTCAGAAAAATTCTGTAATCCTAGGACCAGTCTCCTAAGACCATTTTAAGAATCCTTTGAATTAATACCTGCAAAATTCTTAGAGATTACTGAGTGTTCAATCAATCTTAGCATTTTTTTCTAATTTTTCATTTTAAAATTATGCCTATATATATATATATATATATATATATATATATATATATATATATATATATATATATATATCAGTGTAATCCCATATGATTTAAGGGATTTAAGGGAAAGAAATCACAAAGCAGAGGGATGATTCTCAAAGAAAAGCCGCTCCCATTCAGTCCTTCATATTATGCCTCCTAAATGTCTTTATCATGACTTCATGCTTAGATGATTGTGCTGACTTTCTGACTGGCCTTCATTTGCCCCCGAATGTGCTGTGGTCCTGTCTCTTTTCTTCATGAGGCCAGATTGAAATGTACCATTGTGGGTCCAGCACTACTCTTTTAGTCTTGGTAAAGATTGGATACTGTCTGTTGTTCTTCAGGAACAGCAACTACTCAGCCACATGCATCTTGATCTTGAATGCCCTCTCTCTGCATTCATGACTAGAGCTCGTGGTTCCTGGACTGCCACCCACCCAGGGGGTGGGAAACCAGCCTTCCCCTCCCTAGTCTGGCTCATTTACTTCCAAATGCGGAGAACCAAGTACACAGTGCATCTTGCACACAATAGGCACACAGTGAACATCAGTTGAATAAAAGTGATTGAAATGATGTATTTAGCATTTAGAAATAGCTAGTTTTTAAAACTAGAAGTTTAGATTTTAAACATTTTTGACAAAGGGAGAGAGACAAAGTAAATGCATCAACGCCTACTCTATGACAATCAAGGATGACAGCATAAAAGAAGCTGCTCATCCCGGAGTCTGACACATGGCAGGCACATGCCAAGATGTTTTCTCCTTCCTGCTTCTTCTCTATTTGGGGAGGGTGCAAAAATGTGTTTTTACTATGCTTCCCAGGCTAGCTATGAACTCTTGGGCTCAGGCTATCCTTCTTTCTCAGCCTCCTGAACAGCTGGGATTATAAATGAGTCTCATAGTACCTGGTTCTCCCCTTCCCTCTTGTTGCCTGTTCTGAATTCCTTTTGCTCATGGGAATTGAAGTGATACATGGCGAGTGAGCTCATCACTTTTTCAATCAGGGTTTTCAGGGTTAGTGACTATAGTTGTTCTATAGTTGGTGACTGAGCATGCCACAACCCTGAAGCCCCAGAGCAGGCAAAGTTGCAAGAGAAGAGAAGGATGATTTCTAAAATATCTATCAGTCCTCCTACATCCTAATCCTAGGATAGCTCCATTTTTCCCTTGGACTTTTCTCCCAACCATGCAGTGAAACTATTCTGTTTATTACTGATGAGGTAAATATGGCATCCTGAGCTGAGTTTAAAAAGCATTGGTTCCCTGTGTTTTGAATTTTAAAACGCAACCACTCAAGATAATGGCTATGAATCAATGACAACAGACAAGGTGGAGCATGCATGTGGCCCCAGGAGCAAGCTGGCCACTAGACAGGAAGTTAGACTGGAGTGATAGGGCACAGTTCTGCCCAAGCCCAACTTGCTGTGACTTATGTCCAGAAGCAAACATAACCCTAAGGAAAGGGTGAAAAGGAGAGCAAGAGGCTTACAATTAAGTTGTTGGCATTCCAATGAATTGGGATGAGGTCAAATAATAGTTGGGTTGAATTATATAACATTTTACAAAAGAACTATAATGCTTGAGTGATTTTTCTGAGACCCTTCTTGGTATCAAGTGTGCTGAAAATACAATTCAGGAAAGGTCAAAATAGCCCTCTTTATGGCTGACTTCCTGCTTTTTTTTAAAACATTTATCTCTTTCTGCTACATGGTACAATATAGTTTTCAGCTCAACACTCTGTCCTTAAAGCCACAATAGTGCACTGTTATAGTCTCTTAAGAAGCCACCATACCTTGAGTCACAGTAGAGACATTCCCTTGAAAAGCCAAGAGCTACCATTCATTCTCGTTTCATTTACTACATAGTTAAGCTAAGAAACTTAAAATATTTGACTGTATCTTAACATAATGGCAAGTATATAACCAGCTGACTGGTGGTAGTGGACAGAGCAAGAAGATAACTCTGAACTTTGGAACCAGCCAGGCCTCATTCTGATAAGTTATTTTACTTAATTGCTAAGTTCACTGGATGATGGCATTTCACCTTCCGTGAGTCCCAATATTCTCAAAGACACTCAAATCAATATAACCTGCTCAGGGTTTGCATGGTAATATTGTTGTAAAGAGCAAAAATAGTATCTGTATGATATCATGGCTCCAGCTTCATTGGTATCTCTATAATAGTCTAGTTATAACTGATCAAGAGCTCTGCAAATTAAAATATATACCTAAGAAGAAAAAGGGTCAACAAAATTATGTATAATGCAATGCAAAACCAGATAGAACTTGTGAAAAAAATAATAGGTCATTTTCAAGAAAAACTAGCTGTTTTGGAGTTCACCTCAGACCTCAAGTGTTGATACTGATGCACAGTATATGGCTAAGAGTCAATTACATCTGCAAATTTAAGACAAACATTACTTCAGTTTAATGAATTTATACCAGGTGTTTCAAGACTTCTGGCCTCTGAAAATATAAAACCAAATAATTCATGGCTTTTGACTAAGTGGTTTGCCACCCAGGAGTTATGTATCTCTGTGACCTGGCACTTACGATTGTAGAAAGGCAAGTGAAAATTAACAGGATAGGTATTATTACACAATTTAAACTGGTCCAGAGACAAGAAATGATGAAAAAGTTTCTACTTTCTATTCTATTTAAAGTAGATTATTTTACATTCCATTTAAGGAAGAATATCTGACATTCTTTATTACTTCATCTCATAAACGACTAAGAATGTAACAAGAAAAATTGTTATTTTGCATTTAATTATAACCAATGGGAAAGAGCTTACTGTTGCACCATAACTTGTATAAAGCTTGGGAGAAATAAAGTCACCTTGCAATTCTTAATACTGAAGAAAGAAAGCACAATATTCAGAAATGTGTACACTGTAGATTTTAGGAAAACAGATTATTCCAAAGTGCAATAAAAAGAAACACTGGGATATAAATGTGGATATTAAAGAGTCAGGAGAAAAGGGACAAAATGGAGATATAGATAAAGATGAGGAGGCAGGATGGGTAGGACAAAGGAGACAGTGACAGAGACCCATGGAACATCACATGGAGAGAGAGAGAGAGAGAGCTAGAGAATATGAGAGAGAGAAAAGACAATATCCAAATGGCCCAGCACCCAGGGCCAAGGGGAAGGGGTGACTTGGGCTAGTAGAGCTGGCAATCAGTTTAGGTCCACATTGTTGGGAGAAGGTGTTCACAGAGTCCATGGTGTGGATTTGCTCTCTTTGGCAGCATTCCAGGCTATCCAGGCAAGTTCTGTGGTATACACCTATCCTTCTCAGATTATGCCCAAAGACAGCTTCTCCTTGGAGGACTTCTCTACTCAGGGGAGTCTGATGTGGTAACATACCTCTAAGTGTCAACACAAGGGTCTATACAGAACACAGTTTCCATCCCAGATGCTTCTCAGAAAATATTACCTGAGAGGAAGGAAAATCCTGATGATGAAACTCTTGCTATTAAATGTTCTCCATGGGGAAGAAAAGACACAGGCATCCAAAGACAGTCGCAGTTAGCTGTGTAACAAATTCTCTTTAATGATCTTTAATTTTTAAATATATGCAAAATAGAAAAAGTAAAATGGCAAATGGATACAAATGTGACTTAAATATACTTGCAAAATAGACTCAGGGGCCAAGCATGGCTGAGAATGCTTATAATCCCAAGACCTGGGAGCCTGAGGCAGGAGGATCAGGAGTTTAAAGCCAGCTCAGGCTACATAGTCAATTCCAGGGCTATATAGAAAGAACCTATCTCAAACGACAACAATAACAAAAACAAAGTTGGACTCAAGAGGGGGATTCAGAAAGAGTTAAGACGTTCAAAAATGCTAAGAAAGACTACAAAACTTCAACATTAGATATTTTGATTAAGATGTAATCCCACACAACTCATTCACTTATTCGGCTATTCAGTAAAGTTATTCAGGACTCTGCGATATGCAAGGCATCACTGAATTATTGAAATAAATGACAAAGTTTCTATCTAATTCATTGAGTTTATGCTGTAATTCAGAGGTTGTGAAGAGACACCTAAGGCAAGCATAATGCACCATAATAGGAAGTGATAGAAAATGTGTCGATGTACTGAATGTGCCAGTGAAATGGGTAATGTGTTGTATCAGTTACTTTCCTGCTGGGACAAAATATCTGACTGGAAGCAGTTTAAGGGAGGAAAGAGATTATTTTCAGTTTACAGTTTCAAGTGGAAATGGCAGGAAATCATTGCAAGAGGAAACTGGATTCACATTATCACATTGACAGAGAGGAAGTAGAAATAAATGTTGGTACTTGGCTCGTTTTCTTCTTTTTATATAGTTAAGAACCCTCAGCCCATGGAATGGTGCTGCCCACAGTTAGGGGGCATATTCCCACCTCAATTAATCTAAAAGAATCCCTAACAATCATGCCAAGAGATTTGTTTCCAGGTTGATTCTAAATCCTGTACAGAGGACAACCAGAGATTAACCATGGCATGTGTGGTCAGGGAGGATGATAAACTGGGATTCACCATGGGTAGATTGATAATAGGACAAGAGGTACTGAGAGGAGATTATTAAACTGATTTGTGGTTACATAAATTACGGGGAGGCTAAGCTGCACTAATAAGCAGGCTCAATGAGATAATGAGCTCATTATGATAGTGAAAGGAACATGAGTGCCAGGAGGCCACACGGATGCCAATCTCATTATAGATATACAATACAGTGGAGACACATGAGCAGCATTTATGAAGAATACCTAACACATATTGAACATTCAAAGTCCTACACTGATATTATTGTCATGTCTGTTTTATTCATGAAAATCCTGCAGCTTGCAAGCCATTCCTGTAGTGGGTGAGTGAGCAATCTGAGATCTGAACTAGATGCGTTTGAGCCAGAAATATCAACCTACTTATACTTATGCATCATGCCTGCAATGGTGAGGATGGAATATTACTATCAAAATCTCATGTTCAAATGTTGAGTGACAATATTTGATGTTAATATAGCAAATGTGCCAAGTGCATTTGCCTGTACCCTGTGTAGTAGAGAAGCTAGTAATTTAAATAAAAGTATACATGTTTCATAGTATAGCATGCCAGTTTTTAAAAATTTATTTATTGTTAATAATTAGAAACACTGTATGAACAAGACTTGTGTTGGTACCCCCCCCATTTCCCTCCTCCTTGGTCCCAACTCACTGAGGGTCCTCCTCAGTGGGATTGCTGGAAAGGTCCATGAGTTGAGGGGTTATGAATTGTACAAGCAGCAACCAGTTTTTTTTTTTTTGTGGGTGTGAGTGTTGTTGTTGTTGTTGAGGGGGACAATGTCTCTGGATATTCTCCCCCACCATGGCTCTTACAATCTTTCCACCCCCTGTTCCACAAAGTTCCCTGAGTCATGGTTGGTGAGTTTTAAGTCTGCTTTGTTGAGCTTTTAAGAGTCTCTGGATTTCTGTTTTGTACTATTTTGGGCATCCTCGGTGTTTATCTCTGTTATCCTTTCATAGGTTATCTGACTTGCTGTGGATGTAGCTCTTTTGCTCATCTCACCACTTCATTTAGGGTTTCATTAGGGCTCTAGATGGTGAGTTAGGGGTGGTTCATCTCCTGCTGGGATGTCCCCAACTGTCTCAGGTCCTGTTGGTGGAATTGGGTTATCTATGGTTCTTGTTGTCTTCTAAAAAATAAACAGACTCTCCAGCAGTGAGTGAGGTCAGTATTGGCTAAATGAGACAATCACTGTTAATTTGGTGAGGTTTTAATGGGGGTAGCCCCTGGGTAGGCCTGTGGTTAGTGGGAGCTTCCCCTAGGAGTTCAGGATTTTCATCTCAATAAGAAATTGTCTTGGATCCCAGTACCAGTTAAGGGTTCTTTGACAATGAACATTGGATCTCTTAGCTAATTAGTGAGCAGTTGATTACCCACTTAGGTTGAACACCACTATCCCACAGATGAACACTTCTTGTCCTGCAGGTCTCTGCCATAGAGCAGTGTGTTATGCATTTGGCTATCGGTCAGTGTTGCTTATGGATGTGCCCTTCTGGGAGCTGATTTCATTTCCAGGTTCATCTGGGTCTCTCAATGTTGTGCAACAAGTGTGTGGTATCTTCAGCAATAGGGTCTTATCTTTTGCCTGGGGTGGGTATTCAAGAGCTTTGACATAAACCTGCCTTGTTTTGGGCACCTTGTAGGTCTCTTTGATCAGCAGCTCAGTGTGGGAAATAACCAATTACTGGGACAGGGAGTTATAGACCAGAGCCATCTGCTTAGACTTAGGCTTCCACCCGCCCTGTTCAGGGTCCTTGTTATCGGATGATGCCTACAGCTACCTCAAGAGCTTACTGTATGAAAGTAAGGATTCTATAGTGCCAATTCATTATGGATTTACATTAGTGTATATCTTCCCCCTTCTTTCCATTCCCTCCAGCAAGTCAGTGTTTTTTTTTAAACTGGGCTATATACTATAAATGATCAATTATTTGATTTTTATAGTAATACTAGTCAGCATTATTGTCTTAAAAAAAAGGAGTGAGGCTCAGCAAAATTAGAGAACTTGACTAAAGTCACTCAACTATGAAACAATGGAGCATTGGTTAGAATTCAGAGCCTACCTTTAAAGACTGTTATGCAGTATACTGGAGAGACCACATCTGGAGTAGTGCTGAGTTCGGGAAACTGGATTTTAAGGTGAACATCATTCATTACTGTTCCCAGAATGGAAGTACAAAAGGTCCATAAAGTATGAACAATTCATCACACTTCCTAATTTATCCTATTTGACACTCTGCTCTTAAGCACTCATGCTACTTGGCCCAGCTTTGCATTATTCTGAAGTGTTTAGAAGCAGCGGAACAGTCTGAATCGTCTTGTTGCTTTGTGTAACAGCTTTTCATTGCTGAGACAAAATACCTGACCCCACCCTCCTAAAAAAAGCAGTTTAAGGGAGGAAGGCTTTAGTTTAGCTTACAGTCCATCTACTTATGTACCATCATGGCGAGAAAGGCTTAATAGCTGGAGCTGGTCCCATTTAGTCCTGACAGTGGAGAGGCAGAGCAGAGTAATGAATGCTGGTGCTCAGCCAGCTCTCTTCAGCCCAGGACCCAGGCCAATGGAATGGTTGCACAGTTAAGGTGGTTATTTACACTTCAATTAAACCAACCAAGATAATCCTTCACAGGCATGTCAGAAACTAACCTAATCTAGATGACCCCTCACAGATACTTCTAGGCCCTGTCAAGTTGAAGATCAATATAATCCATGATACTCTGGATTCTGTAGTTTGCTATTCCAAGACACAGGGGCCAAATTTCTGAGCTAGAGTAAGGGGCTCGTGTCAGGGATGCCTTCTGCTGAGTTCTCTTTCTTCAGCAGAGCTGAGGCCTCAGTTTCCATGAATAATAGTGAACTTATCTCCCTGGGAAAGAGAGGAAGAAGTCTGAGGTGTGTCTTGAGGAAGAATGAACTTGGAAGAGGTAGAACATGAAATACTCATATACTGCTTTCTTACATTTCTCTCCATGAAATTGTTTACTGAATACTTAAATATTTGTAGTTTCTACAACAATGAGTAAGTTCTGAAAGCATCACTATCTATTTCCTGTCTTTGGTGTTTAGTTGATATTTCATCTAATACTGGCAATGTAAATCCATTTTGATTTGCAGAAGCAAATTTTAATAATATCCGTTGTTCTCGTATGTTTCTTTTTCTAAAAGCACTTTCTTTTTCTATTATGGTTTCTGTGCTTATATACCAATTGTAATATATTTTATTACAGAAATAGTAATTATTGAATATCATATAGAAGAAAACCTCTATGTATATGCCCATAGTTAGGATAAAGATCCATTTAAGAATCATACCCTGTACTTCAGCTTTAATAATGATAGTAATGCTAATTACATTTGACATATAGACCAAATTTTCTGCTGATAAAGGCATAAAATTTCAAATGCCCAGATAAGACACAGATGGGCCCTGGAGGCAATATATGTTTTCCTAAAAACATCTTGTCAAAGACAATAAATAAATTTTGCTTACTTAGGGCCCAAATGATCTTTAACCTAGTAATTTCCCAGCTCCTTGTACTTCTCTCTCCAGAACCTTAACTATACCCTTCATTGATCAAACTCACAACTTTATTTTCTAAGGAAAAAATAACTTTTAACCTTGTTCCAAACCACAGTAAGAAAGTGGAAGAGGTTCTTAGCAACTTGTAGAGATGTAAATTGAGAGCCACTAAAACCCAAGGATACCAACACAGAGACACTAAATGGTGATTCTCCATGGAGAAGCCCACACCACACATGGCTCTGCTTTCACCTTCCCTGTGCATGTCTCCTGTGAACCTCTGTCCTTAAGATCTATGATAAAATGTCTGTAGAAAAGTCAAACTCTGCTTCACACTGGCTCATCCTTGAATTCTTTTCTGTGGTGAAGCCATGATTCTCAGTTTGGTCTGAATGGAAGGGGGTTCTGTCAGGGAAAGGGGAACACTTTAGGCTTCTGTAGGAGGACCAAAAAGAAGCTGTACTTCTGTCCCTAGTGTTAGTGACAAAACCAGCCTTAGATCTCAGCACAGAGCTTGGCACATAGCAGAGCTAGTCTGAGTAATGCATTCATAATAATAAATTCATTAGGTAAAAATTATGTGGATCAAGTGAAAAATGATTACAGAAGAGAGAGATGAAGAAGTCAGACTTTGCAGAGAAGAGAAAGGAAGTCTGGGGAACAGAAGGATCCCATATTAGGGGGCCACTTTTGGTTTTTGAAACTGAGTGTGGCAATGATGATACATGAAATCAATTTTAGGGAACTGTTGTAGTCGACCTTATCATTGCTGTAGCAAAGAACCCAACCAGAAGCAGTTGATGGAAGGAATGGGTTTATTTCGGCTTATAGACTTGAGGGGAGACTCCATGATGGCAGGGGAAATGATGGCATGAACAGAGGTGGATGTCACCTCGGCCACAGCAATGCAAACAGCAACAAGGAGAGTGTGCCAAAAACCAGCAAGGGGAAGCTGGCTATAACCCCCATAAGCCTGCCCCCAACAACACACCTCCAACAAGGTTCCAATACTCAAACTGCCATCAGCTGGGGATCAAGCATTCAGAACACTAAGTTTATGGGGGACACCTGGATCAAGTCACCACGAGGACCAACACACACAGACTGTCTAATGTCAGAGTCTCTTCCACCCACAGGCCATGTTCTGATTAGGCCCAGGGTTCTGGAACTACCTTCTGCTATGCTGATATAGACTTCAAAGTTCTCACTTCTCTGAAAGAGTTCAGCCGAGGTTCCAGCCAGCCTGACTGCTGCAGGCTCCGATTGAATCCTCCTGCACTCATTGCAGAATCTGCCACATAGCGTTGTTCTCTTTCCTCTTCCCCTGAGGGCTTAAAAGCCTTCCTGCTGCTGATGCTGCTCCTGCTGCTGCTGCTGCTGCTCCACCTCTTCCTCTTCCTCCTCCTCCTCTTCTTTCACCTCCTTTTCTTCCTCCTCCACCTCCTTCACCTCCTCCTTGTCTTCCTCTTCATCTCCACCTCTTCCTCCACCTCTTCCTCTTCTTCCACCTCTTCCTCCTCCTCTTCCTCCTCCTCCACCTTTACCTCCTCCTCCTCCTCTTCCACCTTCTCTTCTTCCACTATCTCCTCCTCCTCTTCCTCCATCTCCTCCTCCTCTTCCTTTTCTTCTACCTCCTCCTCCTGCACCACCTCTTCCTCCACCACGTTTTCATCCTCCACCTCCAACTTCTCATCATCCAACTCCTCCCTTTCTCTCTCTTTCTCCTGGACTCTCCAGCTTCAGGTGCGTATAAATATTGTCTATTTTTTCTCTCTGTCTTTGTCACACTACCCCCTGTCTCCTTTTTCCTCTCCTTAATTTCTATGTCACTCTTTCTCTCCCTGTGGTCCTCTGCTTGGGGTCTTCAGAGTTTCCTTCTACCTTTCCCTTTCCTCTTGGCTCCAAGTTCGAGTTTGATGTTCCTCCCCCCCCCAAAAAAAAAAAAAAACCACACTATTCTTCACTGGCATTGAATTAAACCTTCTGCCCATGAAAGCTGTCTCAGAGTCCTCTATTTCCAAACCTGTCATTTACATAACGCCACTGCCTCTTAAGAATAATTTGTATACAAATCTAACACTTGTTCGATGGTTGATGCTAATGGCACTAATTAAAGTTTTGAAACTTTACTAACCTAGAGACCACCTGGTATGGTTTGATCCAGGTGTCTCCCACAAATGAATGTGTTCTGACTGCTTGATCCCCAGCTGATGGCAGTTTGGGTTTTACAACCTCGCTAGAGCTGTGTTGTTGGGGGAGGGCTAATGGGGTTATAAGCCAGCTTCCCCTTGCCAGTATTTGGCACACCTTCCTGCTGCTGTTTGCAGTGCTGTGGTGGAGGTGATGTCCACCCCTCTGCTCATGCCATCATTTTCCCTGCCATCATGGAGGTCCCCCTCTTGAGTCTGTAAGCCTAATAAACCCATTCCTCCACAAATAGCTTTGTTTGGGTTCTTTCTATGCAGCTATGAGAGAAAGCTGACTACAACACTATCTAAATGGTTTGTTACCTGCTATTCTATACCTTTTGCATGAAACGCCTTCATCATACTGGTTTCATAAACCAAATAAAATTGGCAGGCAGCAAAATAATTCACCAGATCAGAACAGAAAAGACAAGTTGATTGAATGCACTGTAAAAGGAGTGAGTACAGAGCAGTAATAGAATTACCTGCCATGAGATGGTGGGCTGTGGCTATTTTTATGTGGGAGCTCCCTTCTTTCTGATTTCAATCTCTGCTATACAAATGAGGAAAGTTCTCATTGGCCAATCTTTGACTGTATTGGGGTGTGGCTTTCAGGTTAGTGGCTCTGTGGTATGAGGTTAATTTTTACTGGCCATTATCAGTCACATTATTCCTATAGTAACCCTCAGATTTAAGGGTGACTTGAAACCTCTGGGAAGCCTAGAAACTGCTGGTGATTTGCTCCAACAAGAGCTATTGTTTCTTTTTTTGGTGCTATTAGGGCACATTTCCTGGAACAAAATTATACTGGGAAACGTCCCTGATAGAGGCTTGTTCCCATTCTTTGTGTTCGATCATGGCCATCTGTCCTATTTTTCCCTGGTAGGGAAGTTGGTTAGAGATCTTTTCTTCCATAGCTTCTTTCATCTGGGCCAAAGAGATGCATGGGACATACCTACAATTTCTACTCTATAAGGCCTCTGTGAACTACCATGGAAAGAGACCTGTACTTAGGGGCCATTTGGTCAAATATCTGTGTTGTATGGTCCAGGGGATGAAGGGAAATGGGGCTTCCCAGTATAAATGTTTAAAGCCTTGCCAAAACACCCTCTGGAATCAGAACTACTGAACCCCAGAAGAAATAAACTTGACAAGCAGGTTACAAATTCAGGGACCAAAGAAAAAGGATGGACAGATGGCTACAAGTGGCCCCAAAAGGGGACAAACTGAAAGAACCATAACCATGTTTTTCCCCAAGCAGTCTTGTTTGGTTGCCTGAGTCTTGAGGCGTTTTACTATGCCCTACCCTTGATTGATACGCAGACACAACATTCCTCCTCAAGACTAGGCTGAGCAACTTTGTAATTTTCCATTGCTACTGGACAAAGAGAAGTTCAGCACCCAGTCAGCACTTACAATGAATCAGTAGATCAATACTTAAGATTGAAGCTTTTCAACTAAAACCATACCATTTCTACTGAGCTAATAGTAGGTTTAAACATATCTCCTATGCTCTTGACACCCTGTAGGACCAAGCTGATTCATAAGCACCCATTATAATTCAAAGCTGTCATGGTTTTTTTTTTTTTTAGTGTCCTTTGCCTTAGGGTGAGTGCATTCTGGCACTCATAGCCTGATTAGGGCTGAAAAGTGAACCCAGGTCAGAAAAATTGCTATGTTGGTATTTATGTTGCTAAGAGGTAAATCTTTAGGCTAGTGTACTACACTACATTAGTATTTATGTTACTAGGAGGAGCATCTTTAGGCTAGTATACAATTACAGAGGGAGCCAGGAAAGGGACCACTGAACAGAAATAGGTATGTGGTCCTCAGATTTGATACAGATTAAAAATTGAAGACAGAGTTATATATTGGAAAGAACTGGGCCAAAGATAAGGTGTTGGTGTAAGATGAAGTTTGAAAAGTGTGGCATGATGCATTAGTTCTGTGAAGTCAGGTTTTGAGTGGAAGTGAGGAAATAAGGTTGTATTGATCTGGGTCCATCTCAGGACAGTAGCAGGAGAGGTAAAACCACCAGGTTTGGAGGACAGACAGAGCCAGAGGCCACTAGCATGAGAAGAATTTTGTGTGGGGAGAATTTTGCATTTAAAAAGGTTATGGCTTTCATGGTTATTCCTAGACAAAATAATGGGCAAGATGATGAGTTTATGGTCCAGCAAAATTCTGGAATGAAAGAATGGCCCTTTATATAAGATTTGAAATGTAATGAGATATGTTTCAATTTTGAGAATGGTATCTGTGATGGTTTCATCTGGGTATCCCCCATAAATGAATGTGTTCTGAATTCTCGCTCCCCAGCTGATGGCAGTTTGGGTTTTACAACCTCGCTGGAGCTGTGTTGTTGGGGGCGGGCTTATGGGGTTATAAGCCAGCTTCCCCTTGCCAGTGTTTGGCACACCTTCCTGCCACTGTTTGCAGTGTTGTGGCGGAGGTGATGTCCACCCCTCTGCTCATGCCATTGTTGTCCCTGCCATGATGGAGCTTCCCTTCAGTTCGTAAGCCAAAATAAACCCATTTCTCCACAAGCAGCTTTTGGTTGTGTTTTTTTTTTTAATCACAGGAATGAGAAAGATGACTGCAACAGCATGAGGCCTTAGAAGTGTTACTAAGAGGAGGATTGGCCTGGACTGTTTAGTTTGTTGAATAAGGTTAGTGAGGATCCTCTTTAATATCTGGTTGACTCTGCTTTTCCTGATGATTGTGGGTGGCATATGTGGCATGAAGGCAATATTGTATTTGAAGGGTTTTATTAATTCTTTGAGTTGTGACATGGAAGATATGCCATTATCTGACTGTAAGAGACAGGGAAACAAAAGTGTATTAAGTGCTCTGTGATCTCTGAGGCTTTTTGGTCTCAGTTGGAGTAGCTACTATAAAGGTAACTATAAGCATGAGTATCTAAATCCCTTGCATGGGGACACATGGGTCAAATATATCGACCAGTCTTCCTCCGGCAAGGCTCCTCATCTTTTCATGGGTTGAGGGAGTGGAGTGAAGGTTGATGAACCTTTTCTGGGCTTAAAGAACATGGCGTTGAACAGGATCAAGTCCCTGCTCTCGGGAGGCAGAGGTCGGAGGACTGCAGTGAGTTCAAGGCCACTCTGAGACTACATAGTGAATTCCAGGTCTGCAAGGGCTAGAGCGAGACCCTACCTCAACCCTCCCTTCCCCCCAAAAAAGAAATACAACATAAAGTCTGAGGAATTCCCTTGCCTATAAATAAATTCTCACCTATGTCCTAGAGAGTCTTAGCCCCTAGGTGAGCAGATTGGTGGAGGCTGTTTGGAATCTCCTACTGGAAAAACAGGGGTAATGAGAATTGGTTGTTCGGGGCCTTTAACCAGCTCTCAGGGGTATGAGTGAACCTTTAGCTAAAGCTCCCTAAACCACTCCTGGATATACTGGGGATGAGTAAGGGTAGGTGAGGGATTAAGGCTGTCTGAAGTGGCAGACTAGCAGCTTCCTTGGTCTGTCAGTCCAAAATGGAACAGTGATACCTGCTTAATTTATCTTGGTGAGCCTTTCAGTTAATGATTCCCACCTGTTTCGGAAGTTTGATAGCCTCCAGCACAGCCATATTTTCAGGGGCAGGTTTAATTTAGAATGTCTTATGTTATCAGCAGTTTTTTAAAAATAGGTTTGGATCTTAAGAAAGGGACAGAGAAGCTTAGCTATAGGGTCCTTTGATCACTTAGAAAGCTGTGATGGAACAGACCAAGCTGAAGAATCGTATTATAGTTAAGAGAAACATGTGAGGGCCTTGCCTACAGGTCTGAGAATTTGTCCTGTGGCCAAAACATGTTCACAAAGATCACAGATGTTTTCTTTTCAGAGTCTGAGGATCAAATAAACTCCAGTTCTTTAGAATGCACCCAATGGTGAGTCTGAAGGGACAAAGAGAGTCTGTTCCATGATGATAAAGAAATCAGTGGTCCTAATTCCTGACAGGGCATCCCTCCAAAGGATAAAGGGCACAGGCATCCCAAAGAACTTGAGATATAGCTTGTAAAAGGTCCATCCAAAATGGAACTCAGCAAAGAGGTCGCACTAGGGAATTTCCATGTTTCTGAGACTTGGCTGTCTCTCTATCTATACTTTGCCTTATTTAGCCGCTCTCCATCTTTGGGTTTTTCTGAGCATAGAGTTGAATCGTGTTCCTTAGTTACTAAGGCTTTTGTCTTCAACAGTGTGTTTAAAAATACTCTAAACACAAAATTAGAAAGAGACGTTGTTCCTTCTATTTATTTGGGACGTACTAAACGGCACGAGAACTTCTCGTCTCTTATTTCAAGGTAAAAATATCCTGTGGGGTCTAATTAAATTTAAGGAAGTAGAAATGACATGATTAGAGCTGGAACTAAAACAAAGTACAATGTAATGAGGATTAATTCATCATACAAATGGGACATTTTTATAGGTAGGTGGCCTTTTGTTCTAAGTTGAAGATACACACTCTGGATATTCACCACCCACTGTGCTGAAAAGTCTTAAAGAAACTATGTAGATAAAAGGAATAGTACTTCATGTTAAAATAAACCAACCTATGAGAATTTGTAAGTTAGAATAATGAAAAGCATAATCCTGCATTTTCAAAAGTAACCAAAGATGAAATAGCAAATCCTTGATATAATATATTACAGCACAAAATCATCTTTTAACAACTGCTCAAAGCTTCAACTTATCTGTAGAAGCCAGTAAAGAAATTCCTTAAGGAAAAAAAAATCTGTTGATGATGACTAACATTTTTATAGAAAATGACTCTGTGAATAAATAACACTTGTTGATCATTATTTTCTGCAATGCTGAGGAAAGGTACACCCTGGAGTTGAAAATGCTATTTATGTGAAAGAACTTAGAGACTTGGAAAATCTGAATTTCCAAATAGTCTCCTTCTCCATTACTAATCTCCTCATAATGTTCTCTAGCCCTGTTTTCAGTTAATCTTTCCATTCTTTTACATTTTCTTTTGAAGACATACATCTCCAATGTATGTCTGGCCCCAAACTCCCTAGCTCAAGTGATTTTCATGCCTCTGTCTCCTAAGTAGCTGTTACTGCAGCTGTGCACCACCCTGCCTAACTTTTTCTTTATTCGTTTCCCTCCAATTCCACACCTCCTTTCAGAACTCTGGCAAGCTGCAATCTGACAGCCTAGTGACACAGTGGCTCAGAGGTCACCTATACAGTGCCCCATTCCCCAAGACCACTGAAAAGGGAGTTCAACTCTTCCAGCAGTGTGGCCCTTTACACTATACACTGAAAATTGTTTTCGTTGTCAATGTTCCAACAATGAACCAAATTTACAGCAAAAAAGTCACCGGAATATAATGTATGAATATTTCATGAGAAATATTGTTATCAAGTGACCCAGGTGCTTGCCCTGATATGATTGGGATCTGGAAGGGTGAAGGTCAAGCTGCATCTTAATGGTTTTGGCTCAAAGGGTGATTGTTTCAACAGCTTCAGGTTCAAAAGTCTGCTGTGTCCATGGAAATACTCCATTCAGGATATTCATGTTGGCTCAGAGGCCATCTTCTTCCCTGTTCTGTGCTTGGATGGAGACTTGGGCTAACATTTCAGTCCAGCTAGTTTCTCCTCAATTAAATTGCAATATAATTTGATAAGTTCTTTGCGAATAATTGCATCCTAGTTTCATTTCCCAGAAGTTATATCAAAGCTCCGCTGAAGGTTGAGATGTTCCCACACTTGCCGTATGTGTTTACAGACACAAGCTATTAAGGACATCTGTTCTTTGTGGAGATTTACAGTGTGAAGTTCCAACGGTGACCTAATTCCCAAGTGCTTAGGCTTTGCACTGGCAGACAATAGAAGCCTATTTCTTCCTCAGAATCATTGCTAACTTTCTATCAATAGTATATTTACTTATAGTTACAAATTGAATGCTACTTGGAGAGACGAGTGGGGAAGCACGTGAACAAGGGATGAGTTGAGACTTTTTGGGAGGCATTTCTGATGTTGAAACCTGCAGGTTTTATGCCTTGCCTTGTTCCACAGTGAATTCTGATCTATACACTCAACATGTTACAGTAAAAAGCTGTTTCCTTATAGTTATAATTCTTAGTGCCAAATCATGGAAACTTTGCTGAGCAACATTTTTCATCCTTGCCATTGTTTTTATACTTATCTTTCCTAATTATCATTTATATATACTGTTGTGACTGAAATCATGACTTTATTCCATTAAGACACCAAAATCAAATAGAAATTTATATCAAAACATAGCTTGTCAGCTAAAGTTTCATTCTGTGGAAAGATAAAAGCTATTATATTTTAATAAGTTTAATTTGTTTCTGCTACAAAGATTCATTGCTGATAATTCCCTTTTAAATTTAAAAGTCATTTTAAATGATGTCATTTAATATTTCTCTTCTGGCTTTTTCTGTTATCTGCTGTCACGTAGATTGTGTAGTCTAGGAAACCTGAAGTCAGCCTTGATAATATAAAGTGTCTGAGTTCTCTTCTTTATTCAGTCTCTGATTTATTTTATGAAAACTGGTAAGTCACTGAAATGCATGCTGCCTACACATCTGTAAAATATGAGAGGTAGCTGTTGTCAACAAACAATGCAGGTTTCTTCTCTGCTGTGCCTCGGTGCTCTTTGCTTAGCGGGGGAGGCAAAAATCAGAAGACAGAAAAGGAATCAGCAGTAGATAATACTTATGTCAATACATCTTTTATAGGTCAGGTCTCTAGAACAATATGCAAAAACTAAAGGCTTTTTTAACATGCTAAAATCAGGGTTGGCCTCCTTGTTTATCATTTTTTAGACAGATGTTATTGATGATTCTTGTCTTCCCAGGTTGATATCAGCTCCTACACCCAAGCTTCTACCTACTCCAATGTGGAATTCCAAAACTGCCTGTCTGTATGGAGCTCACTGTACCTCAGAGCTGTTGTTAGACACTTGAGTTCAAAACACAGCTAAAGCTTGTTGACTAATCCTATGATCTTGAGAAAGTTTGATAATTGTTTTTAGACTTGGTGGCTTTATATACAAAATGGGAGTAATAGTACCAACCTCATGGAGGTACTGCTAAATTAAAATTAAGATAATGACACCCACCTCATCCTCATCGGGTTTAGCATATAGTGAGAACCAGCAAGTATAAGTGGTAGCTATTACTTGCAAAATGGAAAGGACAAAGTTCTTTTATTTCTATAGCTGTCTCAAACCACAATCTCCTCAAGAGCTATTGGGCCTTGATATGGGCAGGGGCTTGCCATGCTTTGAATCTTGAGGTAGCTTCAATCAGATGTCTGCCATAAACTCGTGCATTATGAATGCTTGGGTTACAGCCGGTGGCAATTTGGGGGGTGGAACCTTGCTAGAGGAAGTATGTTATTGGGGGTGGGCTTAAAGTTATTACAGCTAGCTCTCCTTTGCCAGAGTTTGGCTCACTCTCCTGCTACTGTTTTCTACCTGCTGTGGCAGAGGTGATGTTCTTCCTGTTCTCATGACATGCTCTTCCTTGCCATCATGAAGCTTCCCCTCAAGACTGTAAGCCAAAATAAAATACTTTCCTTCCATCAGTTGCTTTTGGTTGAGTGTTTTGTCCCAGAAATGAGAAGGTAACTGAAATATATCTTATAAAGTCCCCTGTTGAAGAAGGAAAGCAGATACCTGGTCCATCTCAGCCTATTTTGAATGAAACTTGAATAAGCCAAGATCTCAGTTTAATGTGAAACCCTGGGCTACATCTCCCTAACTGCTGCTGACAATTTGTAGTGATAAATATATATAGAAAAATTCCAGGAATAAGAAGAGCTTTAACTGACCTCCTGAAAATTGGAGTTAACTGTTGAAATAAACAATTCCCAATGCCCTTTCTCTTTTAGCTGAAAATTAAAATGAGATAGATTTTTTTCTTGCTATGTAGTAATATTCTGGCATAAAGTAGGGTGAGGAATTATTTTTACAATGTGTTTATGAAATAAAGAGGAAAGATTGCCTTTTCTTGCTGAATTTTCCTTGAAATGCTTCTTAGTCGTGGCCTTGATTGAGATGAGAACTCAGTGAAGAGGGGTTGGCTTCTGAAATGAAAATAATGGCTGTTCAGTGGGGAGGAGCTCCGATGTATGTGGTCTGCTGGAGAGAAAATCAGACTTCAGCTGTCCTCTTTACAAAAGCCTTTACATACTTCCTCTTGTTAATTAGAAAATTATTTTGTTCTTGTTATATGTTTCCTCCACGTAAGAGAAATCTAAACACCTCACCATAGATAAAACAGCTCTTAATTTTGTTTAACTCTTACTTGTGGAAATTAATGAGAACCAACCCAATAAAGAAGCAAAGGTGCTTATTAAAAGCTGGTTATAGTAAAGCGTTTAGCAGAAGCTCAGAATTAGGCAGAGCAGGGAGAGAACTTTGTACTGCAATAGAGGAAGGGCTGAGAATGTCCTCTGAGTGGAGGCTGTTGGCCAGGAAAAACTGAAGATGTTCAGCCAGAAGTGGTGGTTCCCTGATCATACTTGGGTGTACATCTTTGGTTGGTTTGAAGTTGGAAGCAGGGATAAAAATGAGCAAAGCTACTAGAAATTAATCAAGTCCCGACCTTGTTTCAAGGGGATTCTTGGATTATTACTAGAGCTCATGATGTGACAGCCTACAAATCTAGCCTGTGGACAACAACCTCATTCACATAGATGAAGTCTTGTTTTGCTGGGTTGGTTGATGTAGACTTGGGTCAAAGTTATATTTTTACATATGATTTGGTTGCTGTGTCTCTTATTACCTGTGATGGTGCTTCTGGTGGTCATTGAGAGAGAAGTGGGTTTAAAGTGCATTAAATATTCATGATAAGTACCCACTAAATGTTATTTCAACATATTGAAGGGGGAGGCAGAACATAGACATGAGGCCACAATCCAGGGCCTTAGAAGAACAGGAAACTTATACAGACATGTTGTAATTTTGGGTCAAAGCAACAAGAAAAAAATCATAAATAAGTTACTTCAGTAGAAGGCATCTCATAGGGATCAGATATTTTCATATGTTGAAAAGAGTACCATGAAGAAGTCTTCAACACATTAGCTGAGATCATCAGGAGTAATAGGGAATATATATTTAGTAAAAACATGAGGAAAGACTTTCTAAATACTTGATCTCTCTGACAATGTCCAAATGGCATCTTAGGAAAAGAATCCCCTCTTCCCTGCTTTGTAAAGGTTCCAGCAAAGGTGATCATTGGTGAAAGCAGTGGAGAAGGTTTATGGAGAGAACAAAGCATGACCTCTGATTCTGAGATTATACACATCTAATGTAAAGGCCAGTTATGACAGTTATAAATAATGAGAAACATATGAAGGGCAGAATGGCAACTGGATGATGGTGTGGAATAAAGCGATCAGTAAATTATCAAGTAATAAATATCAAGAAAGTAAAAGGGAGGAAGAGATAGGAAGGATAGAGACAAAGAGACTAAAAGATGAGGTAAGGAGAGAGGAAAAATGAATGACTTTGAGTCAAATGTGTGAACAAGAGAAAAGGCTATGTTGGAATTAGGAGAAGGAAAAGCCAATGGCTACCAGCTGTTACTACCTGGAGGTTAAAGTTGTTTGGACATCAACCCTCAAAAAGACAGTATAATTCTTAAGTAGGTGATTCTCAAGATTCCTGATTCTTGAGCTTCTGCCTTGTGAGTTGTCACGTACACGAATTTTGGGGAAAATGCAGTTCAAGACCTCTAGAGAGAGTTAACATTGGAATTCAAAAGCTACAGACTTAATTTCTGGATTGAATTACTGATAGTCTGCAAACCAATTTTTTTTTGGAATTTTGTTTACTCTGATCTTAAGTTTTCTAACTGCTCATTATTCTCAAAGATTAGTTGAAGAAGAAATATACATTTTAGGCATCCTATTTCAGAACACAGTCTAAACAGAGTGACATTGTCTGGCTCTTAGCAAATGGAAGGAAGAAGCAGTCTCAATGTTTACTGAGTATTGGGTCAGGCATAGTGCCAGACATCTTATAAACATTGCCTCATTCAATTATCTCAAATCCTTTAAGAGAATATTATCCTCCCAAATGTTTCAATGAAGAAAATGAGACTCAGTGGCCTACTAACCTACAAAGGTAACATTGTTATTAATGGACAGATTGATTTTTATAATTAGGTTCATATAATTCTACCTGCAACAAAGAACAAGCCACAAACAGAATACATGTTCATATGTACCTTAAATAATAATCATAAATGAATTAAATTTGAGCAAATGAAATTCAAAATTTAAAGTTTGTTTCCAATTTTACAAATCAGAAGATAAAGACAATTTATAATCAAAATTTGCTCATATGTACTAATAGTTATAAAAAACAGTGAAACTATATATGGCAATTCATAGTTTTTATTAGAATGTAATGGTTTATATAGAATTTATTATGGCAGGATATCTTATGAAGATATTAATTATGTTTTCAAGGTCTAATTCACAGGTAAATCATGAAAGAATGAGAAGAGCTGTCCCTAGTTATACAATGGTGTCCTGTCAGAAAAGATGGCCGGCATCCTTACTGTCAAAAGAGAATTCAAATGTGTTAGGATTTCAGGGTGAAATGAAGGTTTCTATACAAGACTGAACTATCTGTAAAGTGAAAAATAGGTGCATTTGTTGCAGATAGGCTATGTGTAGAAGGAGATTAGGCTAGATTTTCCTAGCTGCACATTAAAATATGAAGAAGAAAATGAGTGCACCCTGTGCAGTAGTTACTAATGTTATTTATGGATTATCTCTGATTTTCAGACACATCATGAGGGGATGTGTTTATGTCTTTGTGGAGATAAATGTCATCAGGTGGCTGGTCTGACCAATTTAATAAGAAAGGAAATAGAAGCTTTTGGTGCCAGTGTAGGACCTAGATTTCTTTTATTGATACCAACCAACACATTTCAAGACACTGGCTGCTCAAGCCACTTGGGGATACAATGAGGCATGCACCATGCTGAGCCCTCAGGAGTCCTACAGTGGACATGAAGCAGTAATGAGGGGTGAATATTAGCTATGTTAAATAACTGAAACTTGGAGGATGGTAGCCCCCACCAAATCCTGATAAGTTCTGGATGGTGGGACACCCTGGCTAAGAAGATGTACATGTTCATTCTCAGCGTGTGCATGTGTGGTCACGAGGAAGTGCACATCTGTATCACTTCTCAGCATGTGAAAGTTTGGTGACGAGGATATGAATATCTGCATCATTTCTCAGCATGTGCATGTGTGGTCATGAAAATGTGCACATCTGCATCATTACTCAGCATTTGTTTGTGGTCACAAGGATGTGCACATCTGTATCATATCTTAGAATGTATGTATGTGTAGTTGTGGGGCTATGCACATCTGTATCATTTCTCATCATGCGTATGTGCAGTCATGAAGGTGTGCACATCAGCATTATCCTGATATTCCTGGCATTATGGGCCTGGGCATTAGGAGACAGAAGAGTCAGAGAGCATACACAGTCAAAGGTAGATATGAAATCTCAGTATCCACACTAAGGTTAAATAACTCAAAGAATTAATAACATAAAACTAAAAAAATATTGTCAAACAAGTTATGATTTAATAATTAATCTTACCATATTATAGACAAATGAACTAATATTTAATAGAATATCCTCAAGGACACACATCCCATTTCCTGATTTCTAATCTGGTCGCTCTGTTTCTCTCTTCTTTTCAATATTTTTTTCTTATACATACATAGATACCTACAAACATATGTGATTTCCTTTTTACATTCATTCTTATTTTAGCCATTATAAGTTTCTCATAAAAAAAATCTAACCTTTTTCAGTACTTTTATTTTAAGTTTTTTCTCTCTCCTCATCCTCAAGTTCCATTTTGTCTAGGTTAATATAACTTTGTTTTGTACGTTGAAGATATTTTTTTACAAAAATAATTTTTCTCTGCAATGAGAGAGAGAGAGAGAGAGAGAGAGAGAGAGAGAGAGAGAGAGAGAGAGAGAGCACACCAGGGCCACCACCTTGTGGGTCTGGCATATGTGGGTACTGGGGAATTGAACCCAGGGCCTTAGGCACTGGAGGCAAGTGCCTTAACTGCTGAGCCATCTCTCCAGCCCTGAAGATATTTTTTTTCAAAAATAATTTTTATTTGCAATGAGAAAGAGACAGAGACAGAGAGAGACAGACACATACAGAGAAAGAGAGAGAGAAGGAGAGAGAGAGAGACAGAGAGAGAATGTGTACCAGAGAGAATGGGCATTCCAAATACCAGGGACTCAGGGCCTCCTGCCACTGCAAACAAACTCCAAACTTATGAATCACTTTGTGCATCTGGCTCCATGTGGGTCCTGAGAAATTGAACCTAGGAGGCAGGCATCTTTATCTACTGAGCAATCCATTACCATTTTGAAGATTTTATTTGGTTATCTTGTGTGGAATTTAGCACTGTGGTTGAGAAGTATGCTATTACCTTGAATTATCTCATATATATATATATATATATATATATATATATATATATATATATATATATATATAGAGAGAGAGAGAGAGAGAGAGAGAGTGTTTCACTCTAGCCCAGTCTGCTGACCTGGAATTCACTATATAGTCTCAGGTTGGCCTTGAACTCATGGCGATCCTTCTACCTCTATCTCCATGTGCTAGGATTAAAGGCATGTGCCACTCTGCTTGGCTACTCAATGATTTTGAGGTAATTAATTTATTCTAATTTGGTTTTATTATTCCTGTGAAATTTTTTTATATTTTTCTTTGTCCATAATGAAATGAGATTTTAATTAGATTAAGTATATTGTCTAAAATATACTATGAGTCTTTTCTGCATAAAGTATATTCTTTCTTAATTTAGCTAAAACTTTTAACCTAAATTTTCTATTATACTCACTTTTTGCCTCTACATTCTATTTGATATAAGTTAAAATCTTTTATTCTGTTTTCATTCCGAACTTCAAAAAAAGTTGAATTTATTTTTTTTTACTTTGGGTAGTACCCTGGGATATTTCCTCTATTCTACCTTACAGTTGACTGATTCTCTTTTAGCTTTCTCACCTCTACTTATTAAGCTATATATTCTATTAGCTTTTATTTTATCACGTTTTTATTGAGTTCCTCACTTGACCATTTTCATTGCATTCCCTTGTTTTCATTATATACCATTGTTTTCTTTACACAGAAGCCCATATTTCATGTCAAATATTTTATGCATAGTTTTAAGTTACTTTATGTTTTTCCAATAATAACTAGTTTCATAAATGCAAAATTTCACATTTACAGGTTTCTCCTTTGTCTTTTCATGCATCTTGTAAATTGGAGCTGTGAGATTATCAGTAGGAGTTATGTTCTGTGGAGGACTGGCAAACACATTATATTCTAGAAGTTATTCTTTAGTTTTGCTTTATAGTGTCCCCACAATTGTGTTTTTATTAAATTTGCTATGATCCTGTAGAGCTCATGCCTTCAAACCACTTTTTTCCATTGATTTTGCTTGACATCATTTTTGCTCTTGGTCTAGAACCAGAAAACTTTCCTTCTGGTACACTTTCAAAGTATCAGGTCCATGGTTTGTCTACTCTTGTTATGTGCTGAACATGAAAATATCCAAATGAGTTTTAATTTCTGGTTGCACTGAAGACCACTCAGATACTATTTTAATATTAATATGAGAAATTTTTGTGGCAATTAAGTACTACCTATTTTGGGGGGAGGGAATTTGCTAAATATTTTGAATTATTCCTGAATATATAAAAATTTGTTATTGAAGAAGTGAGTTATCAATATATCATTATGTTCATATAGTTTTTTATGTTTAAGTTACTTTTATTTTAATAGGAACATACATTTTTAGAATCAAAAAGTCATTGTAATTGGGCAATTTATTCAAATTTACTATCTCAAATTTCTTTTACATTCTGAAATTGATGTGTCAGGGGATACACATGAATAGGAGTGAAAACAGCCATTACATTGTCCCTTGAATGGCCTGACTGCCAAGCTGACATCCCAGGATGACTGTTTCTACATGGTGGCTTTTCATAGCTTCTTTCCCAATTGGAGATCATGAGAAGAATTTTATGTTGGCATCCCTGCTCCAGTTTGAGCCAATTTTCCTTGCTTATAACTCTATATTACAATGACATATTTTATGTTTTCTAAATTGACATATTTTTCATAAGGTAGGGTAATGAGATTCACAGGTATCTAGTGTAATGTCTGGCAAACAGTGGGTCTCAAAATAATGCTTGCTGATTAAGTGATGGAATGAGACAACCCATGAGTCCATAATGATTCTTGAGTGTTACCCTATTGGTTGGTGCCACACACATTTTCAGTTTCCTAGGGCCCAGTTACTGGCATCACACCTAGTTCTGCAGCACCAACTGGGTCCTGTGCACATCCTTTTATCAGTGTGCCTTGGCTCTTATCTGGGAGATGACCTCAGGTCAGGTCCACTAAATTCTTCTCTGGATAGATAGCCTTTTGCTCCACAGCAAACTATAGCAGTGTGTGCATGTCTGTTGTGAATAGGTCTTATTTGTTTTAGAAACCACCTTGGAGAAAAGCTCTCCCACTGTAATTTTCTGTACCACAGGAATTTGACACCATGCCAAAAATATTAAACACAATTAGAGCAGTTCATATGTGTTCAGCACTATGCCAAGAACACTTTTTCCTCAAAGGTATTTTGATTATAATGCCTTTTCCAGAAATATAATTGACATCAAAGCTATATCTGTTATAGTTAAACTTCTTTAAATTATTAATCCTTCATTAAAACCTACTTCT
The DNA here is from genome assembly GCA_004024765.1 of Zapus hudsonius. NCBI lineage: Eukaryota > Metazoa > Chordata > Mammalia > Rodentia > Dipodidae > Zapus > Zapus hudsonius. Next base: position 17,270 of record PVHP010008533.1, on the reverse strand, counting down.
AGCGTGATCTTAGTATGTATGGCTTTGAAGGTAATTTATGAAATATTTATATATATAATGAAGGGAATTTCCAGTGAATTTAAAAAAAAAGATTGAATAGTGCTTTAGAAAGGATGACTATTTCACAGGAGTCTCTAAATCTATGAGACTAATCTAAAATGTGTTCCTTTAACTGTCATTGGTTATATCTTTATGCATTACTTACAGTTGGCTCCAGTCATGATAATATTAAAAGTTTTTAGTTTAGTTTTGAATGCTTTATAAAGTTGGCATTTATTGGCTCTATATTTTATATTCTTAAATATCCTACTTATATTTATTTATTTACATATTATCTTTATGGTTGTTAAGCTTTATATTTATGTAATAAGTTTTTATGAATTCTTGGTAGAAGATGCTAATTTTCATAAATGCATCTAAGATAAGGAATTTTAGATCAAGAAATTTAGTCTAGGACAAGCAAACTAGGTCTGTGTCCAGTCAGCAACGCCTGTCACATAACCATCATTACTTTTAGCTCTTTGTTTTCTTGAAAATACCAAATGAGTTTTACTGATTGCTTTCTGTCCCATAATGGGTTTATTCTGTCAAGATATCAGATACCTGTTTGGGGATTCGCTAGAAAACAGGCCAGCTAGGCTCCCATAGTTGTAACTACCTGCTTGTATTTTCTTATCTCCATGGATGAAAGTGCCATCTCTCATCTGTTTATATTCAGCTCTCCCCAGCTATCTGGTCCAGTCACTAGGCTTGGTACTGCACAGGGAGGGAGCTGGTTGCAACAACTGTTGGGTTCTCTCATGGGGTTCCACTTCTACATGCCAGTTGAAGCACTGGCTAGGATATGGCTCCCTAAATACACCTGAAGAGGATCTTTAAATCTAAACAACCAGAGAAAAAAAGAATAGTTAATGACTAAACTGACAATGAATAATGGAACCTACATAGCTTTAATAATTAAAATTAAGACATATAATATGTTCCACACAGAAAAATATTTGTGTGGGTTTTTTGCATCATGGACACAAAACAAATTACAAAGTACTCTTGCATCATAACCATTATTCTTGTACTTTGATGAATGCACTATTTTGAAAGTCTGATGTGTGACATGAGCCTTCTGTGAAGAAAATCTTTTCTTCTACTAGAGGTGCTGGGGATTGAATCAGTGCTTTCATGGGCTGTGCAAGCTCTACTAATAACCTACATACATAACCTGAAAAACTGCTATTTTCACAAATTTTGGCCCACAGAATATTCAAAAAATGCTTGCTTCTCTGAAAAATATAATAATTATATGCAAAACCATAGTCAATGAATGATGAAATTACCAGATTAAGCACCATGATAAATACCAAAAATGTTAAATAAAATGTTATTTTATTTTCATATGAATAGTTTCTGTTTCCTATTGTGTGAAGTGGATTTATGGAAATGAAGCATGAAGTAGGAGAAGTAATTGTAAGTCTGTTGCATTGTGGCAAGAAATTTTGCTTATGTAAAACCTTGAGCAATCAAACTCATGAGCTGAATTTGAGAACTTCCTTTTCCTGCATGCACAGTGTGAATGAGCATCGTGATATCAGACAATTCTGATGAGATCTTTAGATCTGAACAAACCTCCAGTGTTGTTCTATTACTCTGGATCTCAGAGGAGAAAGGAATACTTGCAATGGAAGTACCAACTGAAAAGATTTCCAGGCAGTAATAGGTAAAAATAACTTTTTTACTGGTTTCCCCAATCCTATTGGATATGATGCTAAAATACTCAACAGATTTAACGAAGTTCTTCTGCAAAGTTGGCTTCTTCCACCAGTGGGACCTAATTGATCTCTCTTAGAATCCTAGTTCCAGCCCTTATTAGCTCAGGTAGGCTAGCTGCATTAAAGGCCTTCTGATCATCTGGATACAGCAAAGTAAACAGGCTGATTTTCCAATACTGAAAGCAGTAATTGTACCATAGGGGAAATGGCCATATCTCTCCACTAACTAGTCATTGTACGACTTTAAGGTCTGCAGCTTTGAAGCAGACATGCCTTTATGGTGTAGGTCTTCCACTTGAGGTGTAAAGCTGACCTGATTGCTTTACAGAAAATCAGTCACACTTTAATATTTGCTTAGCGTGACACATCAATATATTTTTATCCAGTGCCTTGTCAGAGAATACCAGTTTGTTGATCATTCAAAAGAAATAGTTCAGAAGAATAAATCTCAGTATGTTTTTAAAAGTAGTTATCTGGAGAATGAAGAAACTTCCTCAAACTGAGTTGCTTTCAGTGACAAAGTGAAGAACACTCACAATCACAAATAGATATTGACACCACTAAATTATATATTGACATCACTAAATTGTGAGTATGGCACTGTGTCTTAAGAGTAGTTTCCTATAGAGAAAACTGAAATACAATTCAAGCACATACCTTTGACTGCTGAGCTGTCTTCCCAGCACCTAAAATGCAATTCAAATTGCACACTTCCGTCTGCACCCTAGGAACATATCTGTGTACCTATTCACAGCTCATGAAAAATGGATAAATCACTGTTGCATTACATGAAAGAAACTGAAAGTACAGATTTTCATTTTGAAAGAAGGATTTAGGGTAGGAAAGTGCAAGGTCACTTCAGGTCTCAGTCTTACTTCTGACCTTCTGCACACTCTACCTAGAGGTAGGGTGTCACCTCACTATGCATAATAACTTGCCTCCACATTATAGCATTATAGAGCTAGGAAGGGCCGATCTCTTGCGACTTCCCCAGCTAGGCTCTGCTTTGCTTCTCTTTCCATTTTAAATTCTCCATATATGTAACTAGATTGAGTTTTATTTACGCTATAGGCTAGTACTTATATCCTCTACCTTCAGATATCACTGATCAACTTCCAAATGTCTCAAACTTTCTACTATAAACTGCTGAATCATAATATGCATGGATTTTTTTACAGAGAAATAGTGTTAACAAAAGTTGTTTATTTTTAAATATTTTTGTTTATTTGAGAGAGGAGAGAAGAGAGAGAGAGAGAGAGAGAGAGAGAGAGAGAGAGAGAGAGAGAGAGAGAGAGAGAGAGAGAGAGAGAGACTGGGCACACACTGGGGCCCCTTACCCAGTCACATGAACTCCAGATGCATGCACGTCATTATGCATCTGGCCTTCCATAGGTACTAATGAATCTAACCCTGTCCATCAGGCTTTGCAAGTAAGCACCTTTAACCACTAAGCAATTTCTCCAGCCCTCAAAAGACATTAATTTTTATGCCTTTGCACATTCATCAATTTATGCATAAGATATTACTAAGTCAGGTTAAGTTGCTGGGAATAAAAGGCTACATTTAAAATTGGTTTTGGTAGAGAAAGGTCCTGGTTTCAGCAGCAAAAACCTGGGAACTCTGATTCTTTTTTCATTTCTAGAACATTGGTGGCAACTTCCAAGGCAGGAGGCTAGGAAGGTCTGTGTGGCAGACACACAAGTCTTCAGGCACTGGAGGATTTAGATGTTAGTGACAAGCAGGGAGGCAGATATGAGGTATGGAACAGCAGTCTGCTTGACCTTCTTCTTTCTACTTCCTGCCACTTCAGCCTGTTTTGTGTCTGAGAGCCTTGGAAGCATGGAAGGCAGGGGTCCCCTGGCTGGAGGAGGTTGGTATTTTCTTAATCTGCTACTTCTGTTCCTGCCTTCCTGGTCACCAGTTTCATTATCAGTATTGTTGTCCTGGACAGGGCACATTAAAATGATTCAGGATCAAAAGTGCAATCAGATCTTTAAGCTTGATCACCAATCTTATGCCTAACACAGACCTTAGCTGCTTGAATGTTATCAACTACGACTTGCTTGAACCAGCACTTTGATTTCAAAAAGCATACTAAGATGGAACGCTCCAGACACCAAAATGTCACATTTCAAAAATGAGTTAAAAGCTGTTGATTGTCTCCTCCAGGCCCAGGCTCCTCCATTACACAAGTGCTCCTTTGTTGGTTCGCTGTTCCCTCCCAGTAGGAGGTATGGTCAGCCTACTCATGGCCGCAGATTGTGTTTCGTGTCAATCCTCTCTGTTTACTCCAGATGTCGTTGATCAGTTTCCCCTGGCAGCCTGTGCAGTGCCTTCCAGCACTACACTAACTGCCTTCTGGGGGCTGGATACCATTCTGGATGTTGAAGGGTTTCTCGATGCTGATCGATGCAGTCTGTAGTTTCTTCAGTAACAGGGTTTTGCCTCAGGCCTGCGGAGAGCACTCAAGAGCTTTGACAGAATTCTGTCTTGTTGTTGGAAATTCATGAGTCGCTTTGGTCAACAGCTCAGTGAGGGAAGGAACCAGTGGTTAGAACCAGGGGTTGTCAGGCTGATCTAATTATTCACAGGCTTAGACTATCTCCCCTACTACTCATGGCCCCTCTTGCCAGGAGACGCTCACTACTTTCTCAATAGGTTACAGAATGCTCGTAAGGATTTTATAGTTTTGAACCTAATATGGTTTATCCTCATGCTTATGCCATTCCCCTCCCCCCATCCCTTACCCCTCATTCAGGAAAAGAATGAGCTTAGATTACAGAACACATCAAAAAGCAAACAACTCTTAACCTACTCCTTTAATAGGGAATAAATAAATTAAATTATTTATCTGTCTTTGTTGTTGTTGTTGTTTTTGAGTTTGGGTCTCACTCTAGCCCAGGCTGACCTGGAATTCACTATGTAGTCTCAGGGAGGCCTTGAACTCACAGTGATACTCCTACCTCTGCTTCGTGAGTGCTGGGATCAAAGGCATGCATCATCATGCCTGGCTTGTTTGTGTTTTCTTAAATAGTTTTTATTTGAGAATAATTTTGGATTTTGAAGGGTACACTATCAGTAACATATAATACTCTTGCATAAAGATTATTTCCAATCCAAGGCAACTGGAAAAAAACACATATAGGGAATGCTTCTACTCGCCCTATTGTACACATGGAAGCTGTCCTTCCCCTCTTTACCAGGAAAAGCCAAATTTGGCCACAGAAGACCCTTGTTAAGCTGGAAATGGAAGAAACTGCACAACAAACTCAATTCACTGGCCTTTATCTGCCATTGTTTTCACATGTATTTGCTTTCCCAAAACTTTCCACCCTAGAAAAATCAAGGTCACATTTATTTCTGTTCATTTCTCTAAAAGGATTCTGTTTAATCCACAATTCAAACTTACCTCTTTGAGGTGGACTCATTTCTCTGATGCTTCCCAAGTACACATGAGTTACACACATTAACGAATTTCTCTTTGCTTTCATCTCTTATTACAGAGATCCCAGTTGAGAACTCAGAAGAGTAGAAGGAAATTTACCTTATTCTTCTCTATGACTTGAAAAACAATGTTATGTAAGCTTTACAGTGTCTGTACCCTCTTACTTGCATTCCTCATTGTTAATATCTAAGACCACCATGATGTTTTCATCAACCCAGGAAGTTGATACTCATACATAACTAATAAATAAATTCCTGTCATTATCTGGTTTCAACAAGTTTTCCACAAATCTCCTTTTCCTGTTCCAGGGTTCAGTTCATACCTTCACATTGTATTTATTCCTCGTGTCCCCTCAGTCTCCTTTGCCCTGGGACAGTTTCTTAGTCTTTCTTAATGGCCTGGAATGGAATCACTGTGGAACACTGACAATTTGACAAGGATCCAGATCTGTCTGAAGGTTTTTTCCCCTGTGATTATGCTTGGGTAATGGGGTTTTGGAAGACTATCACTCAGGTGAAATCCATTTAGCATGCATCATATTGGAAGGATATGAGATTCTTGTGACATCCCTGGTGATATAAACCTCCATCACTTTGTTATCTGCCTGTGTCCCCACTGCATGTGCTCCTTATTCTATAATTTAGAATCACTAGCCTTTGTCCATTCTCAAGGGGCTGGGGGTAGGCCAAACTAAGTCTCATTTCTCAGAGGGAGGGATATAATTTGCAATTTTCCTATAGAAAGAGCTGCCATTTCCCATCCAGTGTTCAATCATCTTCTTGTATCACTAAAATTTGGTGATTTTTGTCACACTCCGGAGGCTAAGCAAACCTAGTTTTAATATCACAAAATACATATCAGGAGCCCAGGTTTGGAGCAAGCATAGCCCTGAGGCTAAGTTTTGGAGCTGGCGTGGGGACAAGTGTGACCATAGCAGGCCCCACTGGGAAGCGCATGTCCCAGCCCAAGCTCCCGATGATACATCGATTAGTGGGGACTTAGTCACAGCCTTTCCCTCAGACACTTTACCACCATCCCACACAGCCATTTCTTTTATTACTGGATGATATGTGTTGGCTGGTTGACTGCAGCCTCAGCCAGCTAATGAACAGGCTTTGATTACTCATAGAGACATGCTTAGCTCTTATCTCTGTTTCATAAGGAAGCCTGGGCACATGCTGCATAGAGCTAGGCTTTTCTTTCTTCTTTCTTTTTATTGTAAAATGAAGTACTGGGCTTTTATCTCAAGGGCATAGGGGAAGTGATGAATGATTCCTTTAAGTCCAGACATACCTCTCCTTTTCCCAAAACTAACTAGCTTGTTAACTAATGACTGAAGTGTTTAATTGAACATCAGAACAATTTTAAATGAGTTTCTAATTTTACATGATGAAATGCACAGTTTTTTTTGTTTTTTTTTTAAATGCACAGTTTTTTGTATGCCAAGTTTTTATTTTCATATAATTTCTTAAAATTTTATTATTTCAGAAGTTAGAAGGTTACTGTACACTAAAGTATGTCATTGGTTGAGTGATGACAATGGCGGGAATTTATTAAGCCCTGTAAACATCTATTCCATAGGTCATAGTTTTACAGATAGAGAACCAGGTAATGAGAGGAATAATTGCATTTAGGAAATATACTCAGACTCAAAAAAATCATGTTGTTGTTGATTTTGTTATCATAGGAATTTCCAAGAATCCTCTATGTCCAGGAACCTGAATTGAACAACTGGAATAAAATATAGGTGAAATGTTGTTCTTATTCAGAGAGAGAGAGAGAGAGAGAGAGAGAGAGAGAGAGAGAGAGAAAGAGAGAGAGATGCAGTGGAGGTATCCAATTCTCTCTTTTTTTCTCCTCTGTTCCCTGTGCCATTTCCAGGCCCACAGGTATCACAGATCCAGTGCTGAAACAGGAGTTCCTGCAGGATTGAGGGTATGGATGGAAGAGATCTGGTCTGAGTCTTGCCTGCCTCTAATGATGACAGAGGTTAAGCAAGGTACCTCAGCATTTATGAGCTTCTTCTGTGTGGTAGGGATGATGGGAGGTCTCTCATATGGTCATGGTGGAGATGAGATGAATGGATGCACCATGCTTGCTAATGAAGAGTAGCTCACATACAGTGAGGAAGATAGGATTTGGACAGCCCTGAGTGTCAGTACACATCTATACATTTCAAAGAAGGAGCTCTCAAAGGGTCAGTGAGTAAACTCATGTTCAGAAAGCCTTGCTTAGAGACTCAGCCTTGCCTGAATTTCTCTGCCTGGAACTATAGTCATTTCTGTTATGAGTAAGTTTATTGTTTTATGTAAAGTCTTCCATAGTGATGAGTTAACCTAACATAGGCAGACAAGGGCAAGGGGATTCCCAGATACATCAGGTGTCAGTGATAAAGACATGACAGAGAAAATGGTAGTACCTTCCCTAATTCTTGTCCTAAGAGCAGGGTCCCTCATTCAATATGTCTGTACTCAGGCAGGCATTTTTCAGAGAGTAAGAGGCAGAGAAGAAAGTGGGAAACTCAAGAAATTGTGTTTCATGTGAAAAAAAAAAAGATCTATAGAAACCAAGGAAATAGAAGATAAATTGTCCAGAAAGTAAAGAAGAATAAGACAGGGGCTGTGGTTGGCCATTTCATAGGAGAGGAAGAGACAAGGACGTTGGCAGGGAGAATACTTGAAGCAAAAAAGAAGGTGCAACAACCAAATCATCCTTAGGCTCCATGTCTTGAGCCTGTGGTATGTTTATGGGTTCATAAAATGTTTTAATTCTAATTTCTTCTGAAAAAAAATTAAAAATGAATAAATAATAAAGCACAGTAATGAATGTAGGCTTATCACGTGAATCTTTTTTACCAACACAATCACAAAATATTATTTTTCAGTCCCTTTTCTGGACAAAGAGGCCTACAAAAGGAAAAGTATCCGATTCCCACCATTTTGCCTTCAAAATAAATAGTTAGAAAAACGTGAGAGAAGGGATGCTTCATACCTATGCAACATTACTTCTGAAAGCTGTATTCTGAATCTAAAATGATAGAAGGATCATATAAATATAAGCAGTAGGCTATTCTACAGCTCAGTACCCTTAGGTTTTCACAACTGTCGCAGCCTGAATTGCATAGTTTCAGGACTTGCTGTATAGAAAGGTGACTTAATAGCAAGTGAAGAAGGTTAGAGGAACATAGCAACCTAGTGCAATGCAACTTTTGATTGGATAAGGGAAGAAACATGGACAGAAACAAAATAGAGGAAATTTGAATATGTCTTATAAAAGCACCAATGTTAGTTTCCTAAGGGAAATAATTTTATTGTGCTGAAGTAAAGGGCATTCTTATTCTTATTAGACACATGGTAAAATATTTGGAGTGAAATATTGTGATGCTGGAACCACTTCTCAAATCCCTCAGCTAAATCATAAATAAATGCAAATATCCATATATATATATATATATATACAGAGAGAAGGGGATCAGAAAGTGAGTAACTGAGATGAATAGAATAAATCTTCATTGTGCATTTCGTATCCTTTTGCCATAAGATTGAGCTTCTCAAGCTTACAGAATCAATAGTAAAGATTAGAGAATATAAACAAGAAGGCTGAGACAAACAGTAAGGATTTTCGAGCCACATGGAATGTGGTGAGTGACAGTACAAGGTGGAATGTGGTGAGTGCTAATGAAGCAGGATTTTGTGGGTCAGGAGGGGGATCCCCAAGGTTCTGAACCCCAATTTTGGGACCTGTCCTATCTTTAACAAAGAATTGATAAAGACAGTCATGAGAAGGATAAATTATGAATTATATATTGTGAGGTTTATTTTTTTCAGTTTGCCTTCTTTTATTTTATTATCCATAATTAGATATACTTAATAAGGGAATAATGTGTTGATGTCTCCACTTCCCCTATTTCCCTATTCCCTGTCCCCAGTCAGTTGGATATCCTCCTCCATGGGCAGTCTGTATCTGTCCATGGGGTAGGGGGTTGTGAACAGCCTAGGAATTAATCCGATTCTGCCCCCCTTTGCATGTTGTTACTGAGGTGGGCAATGTCTCTGGATATTCTCCCCCACCATGATTCTTACAATGAATTTGGATCTAGGAAGAAGGCTAGAGCAGAGTCATAAGCACATGGAAAATAGGGAACATACATTCATGTAGAAAACACAGCATAGTCTGTGAGATTTATCTAAGAGAAATAGCTGAGGCAGAGCCATGAACTATGGAAGATAGAACATAGCTGCTTACGTATGGAGATTTAGAAGAGACAGACAGCATCCACCCTGAATTTACAAAGTTAAAAGGGAAATGGTGGTGACTTAAAGATTAAGAAACAGTACTCAGCTCCCTTCCCCTCAAGGGTTTGGTGGGGAAGCCAGACTCACATGTATTGTCAGATAGAGAGGGGGCTGGAGACAGCATGAACAGGCCTTTGTAGTCAATGGAAAGTGGATTCTTTGGTCAGATTCAGGTATGCAAGGGGAAGACAGGATTGAATTATAGATATGAAGGGTGGACCCCAGAGAGCAGCAACCTAGGTAGTATGTTAGTCTGTGGGCAGAAGGGAGGCACTATAGCTGCTGTAGATGAGTCTAGATCAGGCGATGAGTTCCATTACTGCCAAGAGTTCCATTCATGGCAGACTGAAGTAGCATCGGTTCTCTCTAACTGAATCTGTCTAAAAGAAGCTATTTTTCTCTGATTTCTCCTTCAATAACACAACTCAGGAATACTACAGTGAAGATCTAATTTGCACTCCAGTATTTTTGAGTCGAATTTGTGGAATTTTTTTTTTTTTTTGAGCATTCATTGGCCTAAGGCAAGAACAGAATCTTAAAATAGCCTGGATCACAGGCATGTTGAGCAAAGTGTTGAAAATCATGTGTTAGAGGTCTTTGTCACCTGCCTTTTCAGTCTGCTGCTGTGGGACTGCTAGAATGTGTAACTGCAGAAAGAATGAGCCACTAAGCCAGGGGCATTCATGAGATGAACCCTTCGGGAGTTGCCAAAGAGAGCTTCAGATTATAACTATTCCATGTGATAAAAAGGAGGAAGTTTGCTTTCTGAAAAGACAGGAACCTGGACTCTAACTCATGCTCCCAGAAGTTCACAGAGAAAACCATCCAGGTTTCATTATGGAGAGAGAGCCTGGAGTCCCAGGCTCCAAATGGGCTAGAAAGGAACTTGCTGAAAGATGGCTTGGAGGCACCTGAACCTAGTCTCTGAGTGAGGGTTGAAGATTGAAGGCAAGGATTTTTCCACAGCTCACACTTTAGGATCTAAGTGCCCTGGAGCTGTACTGTCCCTTGGAGAAATAATGCTGATGCCTAGTTGTGAACAAAGATCCATGTGTTGAGTCCTCATTCGGTCATCACAGGAAACCAAAGCTAAGGGACGAGCACTGGCAAGACTGCACTCCAAAAGCTCACGGTTGTAATTCCTGGAGTGACAGGATGTAGAATCTTGTTTTCAGCATCAGTACTGCAACCTCTCTTCCTCAAAACCAACTAGCCATTATGAACACCTAGGGCTTATTCTTTTGTTTTTTTAATATGACAGCTGAAGAATGGTATTATGCTAGAAAAATTCGTGATAAATATTCTATATGTTCTATGAATAATTCAGAATATTTCAACAATAATGTGAGAATGAGATAATGGCTTATTTGTACCCTGAGCTTGTAGTATACATAGATTTCATGTCCAATTGACATTTGAAATGGCATCATTTGGTAGGACTTTTAGAAACTGTCATTGTTTTTCCTATAACAACTACATTTGCTGTCCTCCTTAGCATCTGTCTGCCTCTTTGGTACTCAGTCCTAATCCACTTTACCAACTCTGGATAGACCACACATACTTCTCAATCAATCTTCATTATGACTTCCAGACTGTGGTTGGAACATAGCATAGAAAGAATGGAAATGAGAATCAGGTTGGCATACATGATCATGGAAAGAGTAAGAGCTGCTCTTGCATCAGGAATGAGGGTAGCAGTTCAGCATTCAGTTAACCCACTGACACCAGCTCTGCCCAACTCAGAGCAGCTGGGATGTGCCAGACAGGGTGCTAACCTGGGGGGAAGCAATGACAGCTAAGCTAGACTCTGTCATTTTACTCTAGGCTCCCAGTCTATGAGAAAATGTTAACAATCCTGAATCCAATTAAATGTGAGTGGCAGAGAGGCTATCAGCTGGAGCATAGCACCTAGCAGGGAGCTCAGTACCACGGTTTTCAGTTCTTGTTGAATAATTGGAATTCTTACAGTTTTTCATCATGCGGAGCTAAATTCCACTTCCATGAAATGTATGAAGGAAGGGCTCCTTGGGAGCAATGTTGGTGAATTCTCTTTGCTCTTTTCTGTAATTGAGGTCAGATATTTGTGGGCCACTATCACATATGCTGAGATGGCCTGTCCAACTCTGTGATTTCAAGCCTTCATTTCTGCAGATTATTTCACTTTCCTTTCTGTCAGCCTGGTGCTAGGCTCGGAGATACACCAATAAAGAAAATGTAAGCAAAACTGTCAACTCAGCAATAAGTCACATGACAAGCTTGTACCAGGTAAATACAGGTTGAGGACCCCTCATCTGAAATGCTTGGGATTGCAAATGATCTAGAGTTCAGATTAAAATATATAAAATACATTTGTATGTGTATAATGAGATATTTTATAGGTGGGATCCAATTCTAAATGCAAAATTCATTTGTTTCTTATAAAGCTTCTATGCATAACATGAAGGTAATTTTATATGACCATTTTCATATAGCTATGTTTTGATTGTGACTTGACACATGAGGTCAGGTGTGGACTTTTCTACATGTTGAATCATGTTGGCTCTAAACTAGATTTGGTTTTTGGAGAATTTCAGATTTTCAGATTAGAGATTTCAAACTTCTTGTAGTCAGCCCGTGCTTTTGGGACAAACCTCCAAACCAGGCACAGTTATTGGAGGAAGGGATTCATTAAAGCTACAGATCCAGGGGAAGTTCCATAATGGCAAAGAGATTAGCACCCTTTCACAGCTCCAAGCAGAGAGAAAACCCATCACCAAAGCAAACACACTCACAGCAAATTGCAGGAAGTCTATGCTTGACCTAAGACTGCTCTTTGTATATCTATGGCCAAAATCCCAGATCCATCCCCAGAAACACCTAAGGGCTGGAGCCTAGGTTCCAGCCAGGCAAAGGTGATGCCTCCTCTAGCCTGTCAGCTGGAGAAAAGCCTTTAATCAACTTCTGAATCTATTGGGGCATATCCATTCAAACTACCACAAGCCAACCCTGGCCCCAAATAAATTTATAACCAGATCACATTGCAATTTATGCTCATCTAAACTTAAAGTGTGACAGTTCAGGCAAGCTCTATAGCCCCCTTCCCCTTGAGTGGGAGGTGTCTTTAGCCAGAGCTCAAACCTAAATGCAAAAACTGATTGGTCAGGTATAGACCAAACAGCTGTCTACGTGACTTACCTTGTGGAAGTGTGACAGTTCAGGCAAGCTCCATAGACTCCCTCCCCTTGAGTGGGAGGTGTCTCTAGCCAGAGCCCTAACCTAGATGCAAAGGCTGATTGGTCAAGTATAGACCAATCAGCTTTCTCTCTGACTTAACCTAGTGGAAGTTTTAAAAGCTTCCCCTGAACAAAGGCCAATCTTTTTTTTTCCACATGGCATCCTAGAAAGAGGACTTTCATTTTCCAGGCAAGGCCCCTCACCCCCAGGGTGAGGGGGTGTGGTAGTTTGAATAGATGTCCCCCAGTAAAATCAAAGGTTTATTAAAAATTGTGAATTGTCTCCAGCCTTCTGGCTGGAGGAGGTGTCACTTTGGCCTGGCCTCCTGGGGTCTGGCCCTTAGGTATTTCTAAATTGGATGCAAAATTCTAGGGATACATATGGAAAGAGCAGCCTGAGCTCAAGTCTGGCAGTCCTGCTGTTTAATGTGTTACAGTGTGATTGCTTGCTTTTGGAGGTGCTGGGTCTCTGTCTCTCTGCTTGGATCTGTGAAAGGGGGCCAGCCTTTTCCTTCATTTCTGGAACTTCCCCTGGATCTGTTATTTCAATAAATACTTTCCTCCCAAAAATTGTGCCTGGTGTGGAGATTCATCCCAGCATTATGTGGCTGACTAGAACAGGGGGTCTTGAGATTCTTTTCCACATAAACCTTTCCCTCTCATGATGAGAGCCTTCTTATACCTCTTCTTCTGCTTGTTTGACTGAGCAACACAGATTGTATTAAAATCTCTCCCCATGTGTTCTTTCCACACTGGTGGCTGGAGAACTCTGTAACTCCCCATGTTCCTTAAATAAAGTCTCCCACTATACCTTAATATCTTGTTGTCTATGATTTTAATTCTCTAACTTTATAGATAAGAATTCAGGTAATCCTTAAATTTTGGGGTATATTGGAATTTTTTCTAGGCATTATCTAAATTCTAATCCTCAGCTCACCCCATTACAAAAGATTTTAGAGTCTTTACCAACTTTAAGGCTTCTCCAAAGTCCCAAGTCTCATGTGAGTTTTAAGATTGTCTCTTAACTGTAAGTCCTGTAAAATCAAAACAAGTTACAAACTTTTAACATATAATGGCACAGAGTAAACATTTCCAACTGCTATGAGTTATAACAAGGAAAAACTGGACCAATGTAAATTTAACAACCATTAGACAAACATTAAAAATCTGTAGTTCAAGTTCAAAATCACAACAAGTGACTGACAGTGTCTGGATTTTCCAGTTTTGCCCCTCCACATTGGCTGGGTAGCTGGAGAAAAGTTCCATACTGAGGCAATAGCACTCTATGGTAGCCCTAGTATAATCCTGGTATGTCCAAACCATCATTGGGTTTCCATGTTAATCATGGTCTGTCTTTTAAAGGATTTACTGGCCTATTGGGGACTTCATGTCCCGATCCATATACCACATCCAAGCAGTGGCTCTTGGAACCATGTGTACTTTATGACCTGCTCCACATATGCATTTTTAATGCTTCCAAAAGCAATACCAGGCATGTAGGACACAGCCATATTAATTTAGAGATGAAATAAACCTTAAAGAGCAGGTTCCTTTCTTTCAGCTATCTCCTTTCAAAAGAGTTTGTACATTCTATCATTTATTCAGTCTTGTAGTGGAAATACTTCAGTCATCTCTCCATTGTTTTAATGTAAAAAGCTTGGCTCTCTTCTTTAGGATTGTTAATGTGTTGAAAATAGCAGCTTTAGTAACCTAAGGTCAATCTTTGTGTCAATAAGTAAGACTTCTTTGAATTTTTTTTAACTTTAAGTCTTAAATTCCTAGTTCCATATCATTAGCCAAGTACATCAGTCTAAAATTTGATCATCAAAATTTCTGGGCATGGGCAGTAAGAAACATCCATGCCCATGTAATTTTATAAAGTTTTCTGTAGTTTCTCTTTCCCCTTAGAAAATTCATAAGTCAAGACTCCAAATACAATTTTCTCTTTACTTAGCATTTTTAAACTCTCACCAGAAGATTCTGAAAATCTTGGCTTACCATTCTGGAAGGTGTCTTCAGTTGTAAGCACCAAATCTATGTCCATTTCTCTGGCACACAAGTTCTATAAGACCAAAATCTACATGGTCAGATTTATTTCAGCAAAATCACCCCACTCCTTCCACCAAAACTGTCATAGCTCACACTGCTGTGATAAACCTGCAAACCATGCACACTTATGGGAGGAAAAGATTTATTGAAGATATAGATCCATGGGAAGTTCCAATAATGGTCAAAGAGGCTGGCCTCCTTGCAGAGAGAAGAAAAACCAATCACCAAAGGCAAACATAGAGCAAACTGTAGGAATTCTAGGCTTGAGCTCAGACTGCTTTTTGTAAATCTATGGCTAAAATTCCAGATCTACCCTAGAAACACCTTAGGGCTGGAGCCTATGATCTGGCCAAGCCAAGGTGACACCTCCTACAGCAAGGCAGCTGAAGAAAAGCCTTTAATAAAATTCTAATTCAATTGAGGGACATCCATTTAAACAACCACAAAACTCTACTTGAGAAACAGTGTAGGCAGAGGTCTCAAGTCAACTTTGAACTGTGATCTTAAGCCCTATGAGTACGCAGGATTTCAAGTTTCTATAAATGTTTGCAACTGTCAAGGTTTTATCTACAATAAAATGCCACATTCTATACCTATGGCCATCTACACACCAACCATCTTCAGTGCCTATGGCCATTTACACACCAACCATCCACAGAGCGTATGGCCATCTGCATACTAACCATCCATGAACCTATGGCTATCTACATAACAACCATCCACAGAACACTGGAAAGCACTCTGCAATGTCATAAACAGAAAGCACATTTAGTCGACAGATGGTGTTCATTCAGGCAGGTGCTGGTTGCTCTTGTGTGGTTCCTCTTTGTGAACTGTCTACATCTGCTTTTCATTTAGGCTGTCTATTAGTTGCTTATTTATTATTTAGCAGTTCTTTATGTTTTCTGGAATACTGATAGTTGAACAACCAGTACATTTTTCCCTTTAGTCTTGGTTCCTAATTCTTGTTGTAGTATCTTTTAAAAATATTTATTTATTTATAATAGAGAGAGAGAGAGGAAGAGAGAGAGAGAGAAAGCACATAATAGGGCCTCCTGCCTTCAAATGAGCTCCAGACACATGCACCACTTTGTGCATCTAGTTTTATGCAGGTACTAGGGAATCAAACTTGGGCAGTCAGGCTTTGCATGTAGGTGCCTTTAACTGCTGAGCCATCTCTCCAGACCATGTAATGTCTTTTAATAAATAGATGATTTTAATTGTGATACACTTGAATTTACTAATATTTTCTCTTTTGAATGTATTGACCTAAATAACTTTTTCAAAGAACTAGATGGCTAAAAAGATGTTCTTTCTTTTTAATTATTTATTAGAGATAGCACTCTAGAAGCCTGTGCCACTTTGTGCATCTGGCTTTATGTGGGTACTAAAACCAGGCCATCCGGCTTTGCAAGTAAGTGCCTTCAACCACAGAGCCATCTCTCCAGCCCCTTAGATATCTCACTGCCTCTCATCAAACACTAAACTTACTTACTAAACTAAGGCAGCAGCTCTGCATATATCAAAGCTCAACCAATACACAGGCCTGTTGTAGTTACCTTCATGTTGCTAGGACACAACACCAGCTAAAAGCAACTGGTGGGAGGAAAGGGTTTATTGTCAATTATAGTCTCAAGGGGAAGCTTCATGATGGCAGGGAAAGCAAGGCATGAGCAGAGGCTAGACATCACCTCTGCCATAGCAGGTGGAAAACAGCATCCATAGAGTGAGCAGAGCTCTGGCAAGGGGGAAGCTGTGTAATATAATGCCTCAAGGCCTGTCCCCAGCGACACACCTCCTCCAAGAAGACTGCACCTCCCAAGTTGCCACCAGCTGTAAAACATTCAAAACACATGAGTTTATGAGGTACAGCTGATTCAAACCACCACAAGGCCTATATTTGGCATCTGTGTTATTTTCAGTTGTCCTGTCTTTGCTCTAGCATCAAGCTACCTCGATTACCACCAGTTATTGATTTCTACAAGACCAAATCTTCTCTCTTAACTCTCTATTACCAGCTATTCTTATTAGTTCTCTCTTTTCTTCCATATGAATGGAATAAGCTTATCAAATATCATTCAAAACCCTATTAGCAGTATGCTTGAAGGTGTCATGGATTTTTTAGTAGGGGTAAAATTGACATCTCCATTGATTTTTCCCCCTACTAATGGATATGAATTGCCTTCAAATAGCTGTCAAGAAAGATGTATACTTTTTCCTCCATTAAGGATGCAAATATCTTTTGCTGGATTTGTTCCAAAATACCTGAGCTCATGATGCTATTTTAAGTGGTATCTTTTTCAATGTTGCATTCTCTAAATGCCTTGGGACCTTTTCTTTGAGAACTCCTGTGACATATGTTGAGTTGTTCCCAGTGACTAAATCTGTGTTCTGCTGTCTGCACTTGGGAACACATAAGATGAGACTCTCACAGAACAGAAGGCCACACAGGTAGCTGGAATTCTGGTTGCAATCACATGCTAGTTTACAATTAAGAATTCTGGGG